>JAQIWH010003604.1:0-19348 GCA_034695005.1 Cryptops parisi
TGTGTTAAACAGGGTGGAAAACTATTCCAGTTAGTACCATAGAGTGAAAAGATAGTGGTCAGATATCATTGACATTTTTATGTTAGATGTTCAAATAAAATTTTCGCTGAATTATTCAATGGTTTATTTGGTCAAGAAGAATGAAGTCTTGTGTAGTGTCATTTACTATACAAATGTGATCAATATATGCCTTTATTGTGCATGTAACAATTTTCTACAACACGTAATTTTGGATCAGTAAAGACTTAATTAAAATAGCGTCATCCGGGGTAGGTTGTTACCTATCACTTCCTTTAACGTTGGAACTGTGACGTTGTAAGTGGTGTATGGTTGTTGAAATGTTTTAAATAATTGAGATCAATTATTTAAAATGTTATGCTACTAAATAAAGATATTCTATAAATTATGTCATCATTTCTTGATTCACATTCCAAAATGTGTGCTTGAAGTAGGTTATATTTTTTCTGTAACAATTTTACTCTACCGGGGTAGGTTTTTACAGTTTACATGACTATGCAAAAAGCAGATTTTAAGCTTGTGCATGAAAACTTAGGGATCCATAAAAATTACTAAGTACATGTATTTATGAAAGTTTACATTTTCATATTTCATAAATATCAATTTCATACTTGTCACACAAGTCTTTAAAAAAATACAAAGTCAAAATTTGTAACAACTTACTCCAGTCTGCCCTACACTGTATGTTAATTGGACTTATTTTTTTTTGTGTATTTTTAAAAATTAACTATTTGTAGTGAATTCCCGTTGTTTTGCAGAATATACCATATAAATGTGCGTTTCACACTGATATCGACACGATTCGAAGAAAATTTTGGAAAATAAACTCACTGTTTTTTAAACTGAAATCAAAGGTTTTTATTATAATGAAATATGTGACGACACACAAAATTAACAATTCTATTATGCGACTAATTTCCAGTATTCACTAAGATATTTCTAGAATTTATCATTTAGTTAAGTAATCTGATAACCTGTATATGTTAAGGTAAACGACTTTTTAAGATGCTGAAAATATTAATTTTCAAACGTTTAACAGAATGAGTTAATAACTACGAAGCTTATTCGAAATTATTCAACGGCAATGTTGTAAAACCATCAGTTTTTGGTTTTTTTTTAAGTTGACAACATGTTGTTTGAACTTGACATTCTTGATTCTTTATGAAATAAGCTTTTCCGATCTTGAAATGAATGTTCGTGACCTGTGAAACAGGCGAACCTTAACATTAGCCTACATGGATATTTTTTTTGCTATATTTTTGTCTTTTTTATTTAGGTTTTAAAATTTTCTCAGCATTGCGTATTTTTAAAAAAAAAAATAAGTTAACGATGTGACAACTTCACTAACAACTGCTTTCATTCACAAATTTGACATGATTTGTAGCATTCAACATCGCACTCACCAATGCGTAAAAGTGTGATATATTTAAATTCTGTGTTGTATGCACTGGTACAGACAAAATAAAATACCGTTTATTTTTTAAGCATTTGAAAGTAAACAGTATTTATATTTGTAAAATGCTGCGTTTTATTGAGCATGTCTACAAACATCTATTTAGAAAACAAGTTGTCAACTGTCTTGTTAATAGTGTAAATGGAAATGTTTAATTGTCCATGACCACTGACATATGTGTTGTTTCTGACTGATTGCAACGAAACGATAAGCAGTTAACAGTCGACGAGTGGCTACTTGTGTAATCCAATGTCAAATTTGACAGATTCGTTGTCACCTTCAGACCACACATTAACTTGTTGGAAAATATTGCTATTGTATATAACAGATTTGTCAATATTTGACATGTGGTTACACATTGTCATTGGATTTGTATGCAACTGTTTAATAATGTTTACTAGAACCACAATTGAACACTGTAAAAGAGATACATGAAAGTTCACCATATGAAAAATCATTGTGTTTTATGGCTAATGGATGATGATGAATATATGGTCAATATACAGGATGATTCTTGACTTGTGAATGAAGTTTCTCACTGTAATTCATCAAGATCATTATCAATAAATACTGTATATTGATGTTAACTAATAACAACATGAACTTAATTGTATACAATACAATAATATGAACTGATGTTATCAATGCAGATAAGATAGATTGCATTATTTCACATAGATGAGTTTTAAACTCTTTAATCTTGGAATTTCCTTCCAACTTCAATAATAAGCAGAGTTGTGATAACATGTACCAAAAAATAATATTTGTGTTAATTTGTTTTAAAACCACATTATTCAATCACATCTTACTAGGCCAAGATTGATTTTATTTTATGCTACTACATGTAACATTCTGCATAGATTTACCTCTATGAAGTGCATAATAAATAAAACTAAAACTAAGTTTGAACTAATATGTGTGAATCAGTGTGTTTGTATGTACATATACTATATATATATATATGAATATACACTACAAGCTCGATTATCCGAATGTGATGCCTAACCATGGACATTTCGGATAAACGAAAATTCAGATAATCTAAAATTTCAATGTATATGCTTGGTTTGGTATTAAAAAAAACAACCAAAAACGTTGTACAAGTTAAAAAACGTGAACATTTAATGAACAATATGTAGCTCGTATGTCCAGTATTAACTTACAATCATTGGTGTGATAAATTGTAGGCTTGCCCGGAATAACGTTGCATGTGACAAGTCATAGTTTTGAGTAAATGGCAAAAGAAGTATTCAGCAACACATTGATTTTCACATATTAGGTGCTCAATTTCGAAGTGATATATGTATGTTTTAGGTAGGTATGAGTTTGTCTATTGACAGCACTAGCTTGGGCACAGTTTTCCATAATAATCTGAATATTGAATGTAACATACAACGTTATTCCGGGCAAGTATTCAATTATTTATATCTATATTTTCAAGTTTTTTCGGTAATATGTCAATTTTTATATGATATGACATATTTTACCTAATTCGGATAATTGAGTTTGTAGTGTACTGTATATTGTGACATTGGCTCGTGATATTGTTTGAAATAAATGCAATATGATACAGAATAAATAGTTCTAATTTTGCTATGATACATTACACAAATATCCTGTCAGTTATACAATGTTTGTCATTTTTAAAATTTTTTTTTTTTTTACATTTTTGACTCATATGGTTTTTTCTGATTTTTTTTTCGGTTGACAATATTTGACAATAATACTAAAAATAATGTTTGATTTTGTTTAATAATTCTTTCTTCCATATTGACTATTGTACAAACATTTATTATAATATTATAGTAAATAATACCGTTTAGAATTTAACTGCGTATTTTGTATATTCAACACTACCCATAATAACAAACATGATTAAAATTAATTAAATTATGAATAGCATAAAAAATATATCTAGATCTACTATTCAACCAATATATATATTTTTTTTTTTGGCAAATAGCACAATTATTGTCAAAAAAATACAAAAATTAAATACTTGCAGTTCAGTGTATGACAAAGTCAATTAATTTGTCAAGTATTTTTTTCAAATGACTCTACGAATGAAGTCTATTGGAAGATTGCGGATAAAACAGTTCCTACCTGTCGTGTGTGAGGTTCCGTGTGGTAATGTCCAGCAACTGAAGGCGTTTGGGCTTGAGCGCTTCGCCACCCACTGCTCCAGACCTACAACACTTGTTGCAATGAGCTAAAAGAACAAAGCTGGTGGCGCGGTCAACGAACGCCTCACCCCATAATACGCTTTCTTACACATGATATCAAACACATACATCACTTGTGTGTAGCCTATCTTACTCATTCATCCACCCCCACTCTTCATCTTTTCCCTTTCACTGATTGCTCTAGACCTCAAAGGTGCCTCAAGCAGCAAAAAAAGTTGGACCATTCCAAGAATCGTCTTGTCTGCTTCCAATTTTCTTCCTTTTTTTTTTGGTTATTTCCTTTTTTTTTTCACTTGAAAACTTGTATATGTTGAAAAAAACTGAAGATATCGATTTTTGTCATATTTGTAAAAATCTGCTGAAAGAGCAGATCTGTTGTTCAATTTCTTTGTGGAATCGCAGTAGTGAAAGTTCTAGAGCTACTTCTGAATACAATTGCCTGATAAGTTAATTTTTTTACAATTCGAGGAAAACGAGTTTGAAGATCTAGACTTGACTTGCAGTCTATGGGCTACGTCACACTTTTTACACTAATATTTTGCACGTATTGTTATTTTGCTCAAAATTAAAGAGCTTATTTTCAAAACGTCTTATCTCCATTTTAATCATTTTTAAGATAAGAGGCTCTGACAACTATCTATGCATCGTTGATTCCAAATATGTTATTTTTAAGAATCAAAACTTTTTACTTCTTACTGAATAACACCCTCAAAAAAACGTTTATATGCAAAGTTTACGGTCGAATAAAAAATCGGTTTCCTGAAAAATTATGTTTTTGTATTTCAGACGTTTTGAAAATAAACTCTTCAATTATGTGTCAATAGAATTGCACCTAACACCTTCGAAAGTGCTTTCAAGTCATTTTTGACAAAAATATTACTTAGCACCATTTTACACCAAACCCTTCAATTCTTTGAATATATGGGTCTTTATGTATGTGTAACATCATTTTTCATAAATTTT
The DNA here is from genome assembly GCA_034695005.1 of Cryptops parisi. Lineage (NCBI taxonomy): Eukaryota > Metazoa > Arthropoda > Chilopoda > Scolopendromorpha > Cryptopidae > Cryptops > Cryptops parisi. The sequence continues at coordinate 4,618 of JAQIWH010003604.1, forward strand.
GCTTTTCAACAGTTTGTTAGCATATACTATAGGATATATACTGTACTGTACTGTTTATAAAGTTAAAATCTCTATCTTGTTAATTCGTTTTTTTCCAAAATTGAAAAATAAATCCAGTTATGAAGCAGCTGAAAAATCAATCATAATTATGCCAAAGATGAAGAATTTTTTTTGCTTTAATCTTTATTTTTTTTTTAAAGAAGGAAAATCTTCTCAAATGACTTAGCATGCCAGGCGCAAATGATTGACTTCTCAGCTGTTAAAATGTCTTAAAATGCTCTTTCCATTTCCACATTAAAATCCAATTTCCATTATTTTTTACCTCAGTTTTTTTCTTCAACAACACCATCACATCACACGTCACTATTTTTGATGGATTCTTGATAGTAGATATTTCAATTCTTTGTTATACTTTATTATCATCACAACTATTGCTACATCATCATCAATACTTTGTGGACACTGCACGAAAGAGGAAAAACCGCAGAGGACAAAAAAAAATGACCTTTAGAAATAAGTTTCACGCTTGAGAAACAATGAAATGTTACAAAAATTGTTGTTTCATTTACGTCTACAAAATAGGAATGTTAAAAATAGTTGTTGTTGTTATTGTGTGATATGTACATGTCGTGACAAAATGAAATGAATGCTTCTACGGTGTAATGAGAAATGGTACTCTTTGTAAAAGGTTCTCTCTCTCGAGTTGCCGAATGACTCTTTTATTTCGAGGTTAGACGTTTTATTTTTGGAAATGACTGTAATTTTTTGTGGGTCATTACAAGATGGTATGTTGTTATGACTACTCATCATCATTCATCAGCTGAGTTGTTTTGGCACATGGTCGATTAACTCAAAAAATGCTACTTTCGTGATAACCCCGAGTGTCAGATATATATAAGTTTTAAGTGTGGAAAACGATATCTTAACATGAGGATAATAATAGTGGTCAATGTGGAATATCATTTAAGACGTTTACCGAATACGCGAGAAACTTACAGTATTATAGATGGCAATCGTATAATGAAGACGGTAATAAAAGAGAAATTTCATAATGGAAAAAAATTATATTTTAATAATTAACATTTATTTTCACTTTATGTTGATGTTATTTTTTTATTTTATCTACTGTATTCACAAGTTTCCAAATTTGAGTTTCCAATTTGTACCACGGGTGGCCCAAGGCGCAGCCGCCATTACATGAGTATTGAAAAATTTAAATCCACTATCCACATCGCTGGAGACCATACACTTTGGCGATTAGCCGCCGCCATTGGATGAGAGTTGAGTCCCGTGGCGCCACCACCGGATTTGACCATGAACCCTCCTTGGAAACTTGTGAATATTGTTGAAAATTTTGAACACAAAACAAGGATGAAGTAATTTTTCAAAAATTCTATATTAAAATGTTTTAATAGTGCTAAAGAGTGTCACTAGCTCGGCTGTAAGTCTAGTATTCGAATTCGATTCATTAGTAATAATAATCATTAATTTTACTTTTTTGTTATATTCTTATTTATTCTTATTATTTGTTGGAAATTTATTTGCTGTGTTGTTGTTTAATTTTAACTTTAAAAAAAATTTTCTTTTACAAAGTTGCAATAACAAGTAGCCTACATCCTATACTCAATCGTTTGTTAGTGGTATCGTCTAGCTAGGAGCTGAGGGAATCGTGTGACGTCATACATGATCACGTGATCGAGTGTGACCGGCGTTTGATTTTGGCAGCTCGTCTGTTTGGATTCTCCTTCTTCTTCAACGAAAGAATGAATAATTTCGTGTAAAAAGTAAGTTTGTATAATAAAACATTAAGCCATCACTGATTTCAGTATTAATAGTATCTTGTTTAAACTACGACAAGAAATTATTATTGGTTAATTTTTCGGATCAGTGCTCGGGAGTGCTTCAAGTGGCTTTATTTAGTGCTCAGTGAGGATAGGCGGTGCTATTATGATACACATACATCATGATAAAAGTTACGGTGTATAACAGATAAATGTTTTCATGTTCAAGAAGTCTGTGTAACCATAACTCATACTATATTATACTAAAGTATAAGATGTCAGTATAATATGTATAATATAGGTAACCATACGCTTTAGGGCCTCAAACGGCGGCATCGAAAGCGAAAGTTCAGAAGATGAGTTTAAAGACCGGGTCAGATTAGAAGAGCAAGCAAAATCACATGAAATACATTTGAAATTGATTAGTCTAACCTATTCTGTCCTCTATGCCCATTACATAATTTTGTTTTATCAACTAATCTGATTCCGTCTCTATATCTATAGCTTATATTCGGTGCCGCCTTAAAGTGCATATTTACTTATCATGTGCATATCATATCCATATGTATAAATTAGCGTTGCTTGCTCTTAAATTAGAATGACTGTCAACGTATGACAGCCTGACTCCAGACAGCACAAAATAGAATTGTCCACCAAGTGGCAGTCGACATTCTTTTTTTTTTCCAACAAATTGCTATTATACTGTGTAGTAAGTTACTGTAGTTGTAGTATATTGAGTTAGTGACAGGGTTAGTCTATATAACCTTAATAAAAATGGTATCATTATGTCTCTCATTATACTTAGTTTTATGACAGTTTTATATGGCTGTTTATGTCTATTGACGACTGTTAAATTACGGAGCACTGGTGGGAGGTTGGCATTTTGGTTGGTGTATTTTTCTTTGGTGGTATTTTTTCACTTGAATCATTAATTAATAATTAACAAAGAAACCAAACGGCCGAATAATATTGTAGGTTAATTAGTTGTAGACTGCAGAGATGTGGCGAAAAATTATGTGCAGTATGTTTTGAAATTGTATATATGTAGTATGCATGTCGTGTGTATAATCGGATCCTAATCAAGGGTCTTGTATGCAGGCTATAAATTTATATGGACATAGATTATATACTACATATCATTAACCTTCCGAAAACCACGAGCATTTCAGTTATATGCTATTTTTTAGTTATAATGTTGCATGTTGTTAAGCAATAAAATATAGTGAAAATGCTGATACGAGTAACTGTCTATAAAGAGAAATTTGCATAGAATTTATTCATGATGACAAGGCAGATGAAAAAATGATTTGTATTTTTAATTTATTTCTTTTAATATCAATTTATGTTTAATATTTTTTCTACATTTTTTAGTTTGTTTTTCTACATTTGCCATAAGGAAGATTAAACCAAAGTGTCACCATATTGGAGTGGAACTGTTATGAAAAACATGAACACTTACTCTCAGGGGTCTATGAAAGTATTTGAAAGCTTCAAAATGCTTGTGTCAGTTACCAGATTTCTAGAAACAATGCTAGAATATCAACATAACTCTTTGTGCAATTGTTTTGGATTGTTGAAGTACTTCAAGTTCCTGTCGGACGATAACGATTGAGATAGCACCACTTCACCAATGTCACATTTGAGTGTAAGTAAAACTCTTTTCTTGTTGTTAATTTGATCATACTATGGTCGAGATAAAGATGTTCTACATAGATCATGTTTGAAAACTACTGATCTAAATTAACACTTAATGGTTGTCATGGAATCTGATCTTTTAATGTCAGACCTCTTACGGTAAAGTGTTCCCAAGGTGTAATTTGAAACTTAAAAACCTTTTGTGAAATGTATAGCTTTTTAAAAGCTGTGCACAAATGCTGTGCAAGTGTTGTATTGGTTGCTTTTGTTTCACAAAATGGATTGGTTGTTTGATAATGGTCTCTTTAATAGGATTTTGTTTAGCCATTGAATTTTATTGCACAAAACTTTTCACCATGTTTAATCAACTCCTTTAATCGCAATTAGAATAGTCAATCAAAATAACTTGATATGGTGGTGGTTTATTTTTACTTATATTAGTATCACTATGTTGTATGCAGATGAGGTTTGTGATGAGAGATTTTTCATCCTATATAAAAATTTGTATTACTAACAGGACAATTTAGTTCTGTACTTCAGAAACTAGCGCTGTATATGTATTGTGGTCATTTTGTATTAAGCAACTATTGTAATCAATCAAAATGACTAGACATGGGGTTTCTACTTAAATTACTCAGTAGTATTCTTGCTATGTTATGTTGTATGTGATCAAGTACATGATTAAAAAAATCCTAATCTTTACAAATCTGTATTACTAGCGACACATTTCAGTACATTAACAAAGTGGTTTTGTATTGCTGGTGATGGGATGTCTTATGGTGATAAAGTTTGGTAGTGCGCTTTCAATATGGTCATGATAAGCCATTGTCATGCGTTTGTCCTTTCTAATCTCAAAATCTTCTCGATAAATGAATTTTTTTTTAGCAGTACGTCGGATGGTTGGTTAGGATTAGTTGCCAGTGACAGCTGACCCATAAGGATTTTTTTCCACGATTTCGTTTTTTTGTTTTATTTTTTTCTGCTGGATTTATTATCATTGAGATGATGAAATCGAGGGTCGTGCAAAAAAATTGTTTAGGACCATAAAAAAAAAAAATAAATAAAAAGGAGAAAAAAATTGTTGCTTTAAAGACTTTTAGGAAGTTGGTCATCGGTGGCGTGTGTGAAACTCACAGCGGTAGCTCAACGGTCGTGGATTTCTTTGCTAAGTGACCCGGACTTTGGCTTAAATCCCCATTTAATCCGTTTTACTTGGCAGATTGCTACATTTTCTCCTGTCTAGAGACGCTTTTAGTTGCTTTCATTCGGAGGTTGTAAGCGTTAATTTGACATTAAGTGACATGAAGTCATGCTTTTATTAGCCACTCTTACTACTCTAGAACCAGAACTGTTCGTTGGTTGACTGTTCGTTGTACACGAAGCTTGTTTATTCAATGGATAATGACAGAATTGATTCATTTTTTTTTAAAGTAGGGCAGTTTTATGGAACTATAATAAGGCAGTGTCCTCATTCTCTTGACATTTACTTCTGATTAACTGTGTGGTGTTAGAAGCGGTAGTCAATGGTATTGATGAATAGTTGATCTTATTCATTGTTGGGATGACATTGTGTATATCTTTTATAGACCGAGAATTAATATAGGTCACCTTGATGTATCAAATGCACACTTCCAAATGCACACTTTGGAACTGTATAACCTGCAGCGCATTGTATTGCAGAACTAAATTGGGAATGTAGTTATTAGTATACAAAGAAATGTTGTGTCTGTTATCGATTTGATAGAAGGTGACAGTCTTTTCGTGTCATAATTGTAAGCACTAGATGACTTACAGTTGTTTAGTTGGTAACTACATTTAATTGGCTATTGATGGTTTTTAGTACACACTAGTTAGAGGATGGAGGATTCTTACATTTCATAACCTCATTTCAGTACTGTTTTGTAAGGGTTCGTTGAATAGGACAGGAAGTTGGATTTATTTTTCTATAAAAAAAAGTTTTTCTCTCTAATACTTACTTTTTATTGAAAGTCACTACGGAAAAGGTCATTGCTGAAGAGAAATTAAATGGGATTTTGTGGCCATTTCTTAATCTTTTAATGCTTTTTTTTAGACCATAAACTAAAGTTTTTCAGAATGTAAAATGCCAGTGGTCACCTAGTAATAGAGTATTTTTATTTTGTATTACTTTGATAAAAGTTCTACTACAAGTAGTTATAAGTTTATACAATGTAAGTTATGGAGGGAGGATTTCATTCTTAACTCGTAGTTTTTCTTTGTCTTATTGTAATGTTTGGTTAAAGTTCAAGAAGATTGTTTTTATTTTTGATTACTTTATTAATTTATTTTAGCTTAGGATTTGGAGTTGGACAGCATTACTAATTAGTTAACAACACTTCTTCTAAGTCTAAACAAAAAATTAGGCTTAGATTTAGGTCTAGCCTTAAACCTAACATAAATTCTTGCTTAACGTAACTATTTCAATGCTAATTTCATACATTGCCAAAACCAGGCTTTGCATTCTATAGCATGCCTGGATGTTATACATTGGCGGTAACAGTTACAAAATCTTAATGAGGGTTTTGTTAATATATTCCATTGTTTTCTAAGGCGTTAACTTGCATGTTGGATTAAATGGTACACGAAGTTTGTTTTTCATCTTTTAAAAGGGGATGAATAATAGATTGTAATCACCAACCGTGTTTTTGATTTGTTTGTTTCATAGCGCCATTAGATGAGAGGTTATTTACCGGGTCGCCGGATATTCTTCATTGGATAATTTATTGTGGTTTCACTCTTTATTTATTAACCGATAGATTTCCATTAAGTCACCCGTTGTTAGCTTACTAACTATACTACTTATTTATTGATTTTTGATGTACTGTAGTACATACATGTAATCATTTTTAGGCGGTTTACAAATTTATTATACCTGGTACGTAATTTTTCACAAGATTAGATAAATTTATATAAAAGTTGAGTATGTTTATACTAATTAACATTATTAGAAAAACTGAAAAGTGGAGTTGCTTAAAATATGAATAGGGTGGGTCAAAAGTCGCACTATTTTTGCTAAACAATTTCAAAAGTAAAATTATAGTGAAACTTGCATGTGACGAATTTCTGCTTAAAAAGTAAAACTTGTCGCGAAAAACAAGTTGAAAATCTTCAGGTTGTTGTATTTAAACTCTGCTTATAGCATAGAGTTTAAAATATTATTATTTGAGATGTTGATGATTTTGTTTCTTGTAAAAAAAAACACACATTATGCTGGTCCATTGTGCACAAGATCGCTGATCATTGGGTCGTCTGTTGTTTGGTTAATGTCGATATAGGCCTGCTGAGAGTTTCCTAATTTTTTGACAACTGGTGTTTCATATTCATGGAAATAAGAACGAATTACACACTTAACGGTTTACATATCAAGGGCTTCGGACAATATAATAAGCCATATTTTTTTTAAAATTGTATAATACGAGCTGGTGACAAACTCCATAGTGTCATACTAAACAATAAGGTGATTCTCTGTACTATGTTGCCATTTTCTGGAAAATCTAGAAAGTGGTAAAGTAACAAGATAGAAAAATTACGCAGGGACATTTTAATGTCATTTTTTGAAAGAAAAAAGGTGGCTTATCATTATATTGCCCCGAGCCTTTCAATTCTAAAAGAATTAAAATTTTGTGTTAGAATTTATCATGATGGTGACCCTAAAACTAGAATAAACTTGGGGTTTGACAAAAAAAAAATTATGGGAGGGGTGATAAATTAAATTCAACGGTTGAATATTTTTATTTAAGAAAACAAGTCCAAACGACTCTAAAACACTTTTCAGGAGTCTTTTGCTTTGCATTTTTGGTCGTATTGTCATTTTATGGAAATTTTGATACATGCGATTTCGTTCTTGGCGCCTTTTGCATGGACCACAAACCTTCGCACAGATCGAGGACTTATTGTGAATAATATATGTAATGTTTCCAAGGTCTTTAAAAACAAATGAGCTAACGGTCGTCATTTTATTATGTTTCCGTCATAAGGGAACATTGCACACCATGGGTTGGTTGGTGTTGACGTTTTGCATTAGTATATTGAATTAGTTCACCTTGCTGAAGACGATTTCTACTGGAGCTGTGAAAGTTATACAATCTATACATTGTTCTTTTCAGCTTATGTAAATTTTGCTTTTTTAACGATATTGATAATTTCGTTTCCCCCCTCCCCCAAAAAAAACACACATTCACACATTTTAAACGAGTTTAATGATATACTGTATACGAGATATTGGCTTAGTTTATGTTATGTTATCAGTGAAGCTTGTAATCGTATACTGTAGTTAACTCAATATCGTACTTTTGGGTTAAGTTGGAGGCCCATTTGTGAAACTACTTGCTTGTACTTGGGGTATAGTAGATCATAGTTGATCATTCATTTGATACTTTTTTGTTGGTTTATCCTCCTCTGGCCTACAAATTCGCAACTAGCTAACGCAAATAAAAGCAACTAGCGCCACAATTCGGAGATACTAGGTAACCTGAAAGTACTCTGAATTTTTTACAAAATTATTTTATTTTATTGTACCTTTTTCAAATTATTTTTTAAACTAAAACTATTCATCAAATTTACTATTCTTTATCTTGGTAATCATAACTCTAAACAAGATAAATGGCTCAATTTAAACAATTCCTCTTATCTTCTCTGACAGGTAGAAAGTTCACATAAAGCCCTTTACTTGTTTTGAAATTAAAACTAACCATATTTCATTAATTTTACAAAAACACTAGTTGGTATATCTGAAATTTAATGAAAATACGGTTATAGTTTCTGCGAAAATCATGTTTAGCCATGATTTTTTAACCGCGATCAACGATTAATTGTTTGTTTCGAATTAATTTTTGTAATATATATAGATAGTGCTGCCTCCACTCAGCAAATTTCTGTAACTGTTGGTTACGCAGAGTTGCGCCGTTTCATCACTAGAGGTCAGGTCATATCGAAACTAATGCTCTCACTTTCAATTCCTTGACGAAAACTGAAAAACAAAAATGACAAATTGTACCAGTTAGGAAATATTGAAATCACTTTTAATAATTGCGAAATTGGTCAATTTATTAAACTAATTGTTTTGTATACTTTTTTTTTTAGTTTGATATGTTCGTTCATCTTATTTTATGGTTTGTTTAACATATGAAATTCATCTTTCACGAATGGTTTATCCTCGACGTCAATTTTATAATCTTTAAATAACTAGTTTCAGGAAGTACGAGACAATACGCGTTCTTTACATGTGTCACGCATACGAATAACAAACAAGGAAAGGAGAAACAAATTTGTTGATGAAAAAATGACAAATGACTGTTTAAACATCCTTAATTTATTTTTTGTTTTGTTAAACCATACGGGGGGGATCGATTCCAGAAATTGTTGTTACGTAATACACCATTTTATCCTTCAAAAGAACAAAAAAGATGTGCTTCTGGGAAATTTTAATTTGGGGAAAAAATCGATAATTTCTCCCCCCCCTCCCCTAAAAAAAACCGTTTGAGTGGAACGTCAGCAACTTTTTTTTTCTTCCTTTTTCCCATTCTCTTGTTTCTCTTGGTAAAGATGGTTTTAGGATGGTGTGCAATTTTCCTAAAAATTGAGACAAAGAACTTCCTTCGAAAAATCTTCAAACCATGACTGGCACAGGCCAGAGACCGACATGTGAAAGTATTCCAGCTCCATTGGACTTTTCTATACTATATCGCTACATACAACTGGTGCTGACTCATTGGTGAAAAAGATCACTTTTCGATTTTGTACTTTTTATTAAGAAAGAGAAAGGCGTCCGATCAAAAAATGAGCAGGAAAATGTAAGAATGTATTGCTGATATGAAACATAGCGATATTTTAAAAAAAAACAGACAATTAATCGTATCGATGCATTTTCATAGTTTTTATATTAACATCACTTGTGAGTTTGTGAGTGAGCTGGGAATTGAACGTCTACTACCATCTACAGTCATTTATTGGAATATACTGTATAGTCTAATGTACAAAAAACGCATATAACGAGAACCGCATAAGTTCTTCTTATAAATAAAAACATTTAATGCAAAATTCACATAATTCCAATGTAAAAAATTGCATATTATAAATAAATAAATAAATAATTAAATAAATAAATTGAAAATTGCAGAAATCAAAAATGGAATTACTCAAAACTCGCATAAACCAAATATCGACTAATTCCAGGATCGCATAAATTTAATATTGCATAAACCGAAATTCGCATTAATCATAATTTGCATAAATTTAAAAGTGCAAAATGGAATTACTCAAATTACGCATAGATAGAATATCGGAATTACTAAGAGATAAGTTTCAATTCGCAAATTCGAAATACGCGGAAATCAAAAATGAATTTTTTATATTATGTACGTACATACAGTGACAGTAGTCTATATAAAGAGTATGCTTAAAAAACAGTTTTAATGTATAATATTTCTTTCTGTTGTTTTTAGGGTGCTCAAATCAAAGTGGGCTCTGCTTATTTGGGACACACTTTGGCGAAATTTGGGTTGTGAAAATTACAGTATACAAAATATTTTGGTACTTTTTCATTGATGGGGAAGCTGCTTGTGGCGCTACTGCTTAGGCATGGAATTGTTATTTTTAACTTTTTAAACTAGTGTATTGGGTATAGATACCGGTTTAGATTAGTTAAAATAAACAACGCTTAATTTATCATCGATCATAAAATTATTATAAAATATAGGTGAGTTGAAATGTTTGGAGTATAGTTTTGTTTTTAAACTCAAATTTGATTGGTTTTATTCATTGAAACATTATTAAACAATTCATGCACAAAAAAACCGGTACATTTGGAATGTACATGTTTTTCTAATTTGGTATTCGTTTAGTATCTTGTGTAAATCTGTTTTAAAGAAGTAACTAATGGTCAAACAGGTGTATACGATTTTATTCTTGTTGTGTATTAATTTCCAAGCAATTCTGCATATCAATGAAATTAGTGATATTCAATCGTACATTTAGAAAAGTAAATCAAATTATGTATGTTATGTATTTTAACGGTACGACAAAATTCATCAGTAACATTTGTGCAATATACATAGACATCTGTTGTCTGCGGACATGGATGCATTGGTTAGTACTGTATAATAAGAAATGTTGGCCAAAACTTGGAACTGCTCGGTGCTGCATTCTAGTGGAAATTTCAAACACTTTTATGTTTGAAATTTTCCAGTTGAAACATTGCGCAATATTGGACTACAGCAATGTGTTATGTATTTGTTATAATAATATAATCAGTTACTGTAATACTGAAGATGTGTATTATATTACTGTTTAGAACTTAACCCCCGTGGTTGGTGTAACCACGGGGTGTCTAACAGCATTTCATTTAATTTTGCAGTTCATTGTAGCAAATTTAAATTTGCTTCACGTTATGCATTTCATTGTTGTAAATCAAATTAAATTTGCCTTACGTTCATTGTTGGCTAACATGACATGACTAACATGTAATCAGTGAATAACGTTGACGCAATTTGTTAAACTTAAATGTTTATTAATACTAATTAATTGAATTTATTTCCAATGTATTGAAGCATCGTAAGCAGAGTAGAGTATTCAGAGGAGTAGGTTAACAGGAAAAGCCTGCCCCCAAGGAGCCCAACAAAATATTCCAAAATAGTAATGTTTTGCATATCCGTGTGTTATAAATTATTATTCCATTTAATAAAGATTAATATTTTTCTGTTAACCGAAAGATCGCTTGTGGCGCTTGGGTGTAGGTTCCAGTTTGGGTCAGTTAAAACAAAAAAAACGTATTTTATGTTTAATGATAAATTATTGTGTTGTATTTTTAACTAACATAACCGGTATCTATACCCATAGACACTAGTTTAAGTTAGTTAAAAACAACAACAACCTCATGCCTAATCACAGTCTTTTCGGTTAACAGGAAATGTACGAAAAGGTGTTTTAGAGCGACAATTTCATTACTTTTTGTAACATGTAAAATAATTAAACGCCTGGTGTAAAAGATATGTATTATGTAACATTTTTGCAATTTCGAGAAAAACGCGTTTAAAGATCTGAACTTGTATTGCTGTCTATGGGTCACTTCACACTTGTTTGCATTAATATCTTTGCACATAGTATTTTTTTTTTAATCAAAATTGTGATTCTGAAAGGTAGAATGACACCTGACACATTCGAAAATGCTTCTAGGTCATTTTTGACGAAAATGTTACTTAATAAATACTCTTTTACAAAATATACGAAGTGCTTCAATTCTTAGCTCTCTCTCTCTCTCAAAACATCCAAATCCTATAAGTTCCCCTTCCCCTTCACAACAAATTTGTAGCAGAACCTTTGATTGTGAGAACACGTTCATGTTGATTGCAACTTTTTCACTAACATGTTTTGCTTCTCCTAGTTGAATGTGGTTTAAGAGTAGTTATTAGTCAATGTTATAATATACTGTATACTCAATTATTAGTATTGTTGGGCCTTAATGCTTAATGGTACCTGGAATCACCGAAGAGGCACGTTACTGTTATAATTATTGTAGGTGGACCATGCTGTTATTTTGAATACATGATATTCAAATTCATTCATGAGATCATTATAATAGCAAAAACATTAACTAGCTTAATTGCTTTTTTGTTGTGTTGGGTTTTTATTTCTCACTTGTTTTCCTTCCTATTCTTTATGGGAAGAAGAGGTATCCGCTCGCATAGAGGGTGACTTCGTGTGTGTATATATACACACTTGTCTTTTTCCCTATTCGTGGCTGGTACATCAAGCGCAAATCCTGCAATACTCGCATGTCACGTGGAGGGGGGAGGGGGTGGAGAAAAAAAAATTCTGTGTCGGCTTCGTGACACAAAGGTCCGACCGTCGTTTTGAGTTAACATAAGACAGGTTCGGTTGACAATGCAGGATTTAGTAGTAGAGTTAGTAGTTAAACTCATGTCGAAATGGTAAAAGATTTATATTTTTATTTTATTATTTCTTTATCATTATTATTTGCATTGGAATGTAGAACAGATCGGTGAGAAAACGTTTTTCATGGGTAGACTCGGAATTCTAGGTATTCAAAGTATAGGTATGATAGAGAGCACAAAAAATAAGATGGAATTTTTCCATATGTCAGTGATGTAATGTATTACCATTGAGCCACACAAGATGCAATTAGCAGAAGCAGTTCGTTTTTTGTTTTGTTTTAATTTGCTTTTTGTTTTTTGTTTGTACACTATATTTTTTTTTTGTATCATTTGTCAAATTGCAAATGACGTTAACATCTTACTTTTTACAAAATTGGCATTGCAAGAGTTTGAATCTAGAGCAGTTTTGATGTATGGAGAAGGTTCGAGTTTTGATAATTGCTTCACTTTGGTACCGCTGTAGTACATTTCTTGATAGGGCTCTTTAATTTACAACTACCCGTTTTTTGTTGTTGATGTTTTCTTACTGTGTAGTCGGTTAATAGGTTTTTCTATTAAATGTCGTACACTTTAAATTAATTTATCAGTCACTAATAAATCAAATAAGGAGTCGCGTTTACGAAGCAATTAAGGATCAACATCTTCATTTTGGCCATGTCAAAATGAAATTGGTTCGAAATTGGTCTTAACGATCTACTACCTGTTATTTTTCTTCTTATTCTTTTTTTTAAGATTCAAGTTGAAGCTAACACTTTGCTCGTGTTTTTCTTTCGTCGGAAAGATGTGTTTTTTCTTCTGTGTGTGTATTCATTGGATTCATGCATAATTCATAGTACGGTGTTTGGTTAATTGCGTTTATTGCAATTGGCAAGGAGAAAGGTGCGCACGATTAGTGTACAAAAACTGCACAAGATGAAATGCTAAATAACGTGCACTGCATATTGCCAAGTTTTTTTGAGTAATGGCTTTGTACGTAAAACGGAAAAGAGAAAGAAAAAAACAGTTTAGCGTTAAAAAGAATTAATTTTTAATTTGCTGTTGAAGATTAACTACTCAAATATTGATTTTTTTATTTTTTAAATAGTTATTTTTTTCCCTTGCTTATCGGTCTTAAAAGTTGCCTTTTATTGCGTGTGTTAACACCCGTAAGTGTGACGATAGAAAAGAAATTCAAAACTTTTTCACAACTAAAAATAAGACCTTCGGTACAATTAGTGAAACTATTTTATTCATATTAAAGGGTGATCCAAAAGCTGTATTGTGCAGCATTTAAAAATAATAATCCATGAGCCTGATGTACATTTATATAGCTTTTCAGGCTTTTATATAGAGGGTGATCCAAAACTTTTAAAATGTCAAAAGTTGCATTTTTGCGGATTTCAAGTTGCAATGACGTTGTTAGTTTTGCGAATATCGGGCTAAAAATTGCATAGGCGTGTTCAGTGTGATGCAGAGATGTTGTCTGTGCACTATAAACGATTTTCAACGACTTGAAAATGTGCTATGAAACATTTAAAGAAAAAATAAACCTAACTGTCTGATGCATACAAGCTTTCACGTGTGTTAACACTCAGACGTGTAGGATAAAAGAAACTCAAAACGTTTTCACCACTTTACGAATCCTCACTTTACAGTGAGGATTAAAATTAGGGGCTTCTATATGATTGATAAATAATTATTCTTTGCATAGAGCGTGGTTTAAAAGCTGTATATTGTGCAACATTTAAAGACAAATAAACAATCTATGTGATGCTCATCATCATTTAAAATGGCGTGATTGAGGGTTTCAGTCATTTGGAAATACCTCGAAGATAATATCCAAATTCATACTTTCATAAACAGGATGCTGTATATTTTTCAACTATATAACTTTGAGTAGTGCAGTAATTTTCAAGTAGTTTTTTTATTTTAATTATCAGTTACTGTTCATTATCATGCTTTTTTTTGGGTGTGTTGCTTTTGCAGACACGCAAAGCGGAAATCTCTTTCACCGTTTACATATCTACCTGCATAGCGAACACAATACTAGATGGAACATACAGTTAATCACGATATACGTGGAGTTTGGTGTAATTATAAATTTTTAGTATACTGCTAACGACATATACAAGATTTTTATATGGGTAAAGAGTTAAACGGATGTAAGGGTCGCTTGGTAAGGTCGGGGGTCATCGTCGCCGGAAACGATACTTTCTTCATTGTCCTTTTCGAAAACCGAGCTTTTCAGTTGGATTTCCTGTTCTTTTCACTGTTCCGTGTATACGAATGTGTGTATGTAACGTCTGTGTATTTATATAAACCCTTTGTTTTCGGTTCCCTATTTTGGTGTTTATTATGTTTCACCCCCCCCCCTCTTATTTATCTTATTTTACTTAGTTTTTTGGTGTATTATGTTAATGAAATTAC
>JAQIWH010003605.1:0-19341 GCA_034695005.1 Cryptops parisi
GGCACCAATTAAAATAATCGCGATTAATAGTTTAATCGGTTAATCGACCGATTAACCGATTAAAATTGCCAGCCCTACAAATAATGGATTGCCAGTATTTTCTTGTGATAGTGTCTGAAAACGTATGTTGTTGACATTTTGCCAAAAAAATCGATTATTTTAATATGTGACAGGTTCGGTTTTTCGATTTGTACATAAACGAAAATACCCTCCAGAATGTTTGCAAGGTTGTAAAAATTACAATCTTGTACTGCAGCCACGTTCTTTGTTTTATGAGTGATTAATTTTGTTAACGATCCCTGAACTAATTTTAGGACCAATTAACTAGAAATTAAACTCACCTTATTGAGCAACAGTTTTGGATTTTTCTGATTGGTTTGTTGCATAGGTGTGTCACGGGTGTGTAAAGTTGTATGTTTTTTAGTATGACATGTTTACCTTGGCACACCTGTGATAATATTACAAGTTGTTTTTATATTGTTAACAATTCAGGGTACTGTACCTATAGTATAGGTTTTCTTTGAAAGTAAAAATTCGTGTCCATTCATAGTAAACATTTTTATAAAAGCAATTTATTTGGGCAATATATGATTAACATTTAATGAAAAGATCTTTTAATTTATATATAGAGATAAATAAATAAATTTAAAAAAACGTAAATTGCAAAAAAAAATGGATTTACTCAAAACTCGAATATCGATAGCTGCTCAAAGATTGTATAACAATTTAAATTCGCTTAAATCGTAGCATAACTTATATTTGTCTCTATGGGACGTATCACACTAAAATCAAATAAAATATCTGTATATGAAGAGTATGCTAAAAAAACCATTTTCAATGTACTTATGTCTCTCCGTGGATTACGTTGCATACTGTGTTGTCATTATTATTATTATTATTATTATTATTATTATTAATATTATTATAGTTGTTGTTAAATAGCAAATCTTTATATTTAAAACTCTTTATTTTCTTTCTCATCAATTTAAAATATAAATCATTATAGTCATAATAAATAAAAGAACAAAATTTCGTGAAGAAATTATTTCATGGATACCCTGCTTGGGTTTGTATGTTGCCAGGGTATAGCAAAGAAATTTGAATTTAGTAATATACAGGCCTGCCTCTTTCAGTTAGCTTTTATATCTAGAGACAACTAATGAAATTAGTTGATCCCAGTAGTAAGTTCGTTAGTATAATAGTATTGCAAAAATTCTGCCATACAAAAACTTCTCATTTTATTTTGAAAACTCTGACAGAGTGAGGTGTACTGTAACTGTTCACCGAACTACTAAAATTGGTTTTAAATGAGTTCAATAAATACAGATGTATAAAAAAATGACAAAACCTTTCCAGAAATAATGACCAAAACATTTTGTTGTAGTATGCACCCAAAACATCTTACTGGAAAATTTTCTTCACAAAAAAGAAAGATAAACCAACAAAAAATATCTCCCCCTCCCCTAAAAAAAAGCAAACACAAAAAGAAAGCAATAAAAAAAAGCAAACACCAAAAACAAGAAATAAGAAAAGAAAAAGAAAACCAAATTTTTATTTTGACTGGTGGTAAAAAAAAAGGTTTTGTTTTCTTGCAATAAATATCGTTCAATTAGTTTACTCAAAGATCCTTGATTAACGGAAGCTTTAGAAACCCCTATAGAGCAAATAAACAGGGCCGTAGCCAGGGGAGGTGTGCTCAGGAGTCCAAGTTTTCAGGACATGGAATGTGACATTACCTATGTTAAAAAATCATGTTTTTCTTCAATTTTCATGATTTAAGTGTTTGCTGGTCAGGCCGAATAAAATCTGGTGATGTTGATTGGCCACATTGTTTGCCTCATTTGAGAACGTAAGAATTTTTTTCTTGAGTTTAATCGAAGAAATAAGTCTACGCTTTCAACAGTTTAAGCTAACATTCGCGACGAAGTTTAACAAATCACCTTGCAAATGTGGTTCAAAATAGCCCCTATTTGCAGCGCGACCAGAAGCGGCCACATGGCCGATATCAAATTCCATCATTGAATAAATGATAATTAAATAAATATTCAAAATGTTTTGTTCAAAAGTTATTTAAAAAAAAAAATAAAATGGTCAAAAAAACAAAAAACACCCTGTATAAAAAATAAAACAATTTTGCAAGATAAGATGTGTCTATGACGTTGCGATTATGGTATGATACTTTCATTCATGAAAATTCAACAGAATAAAGTCCACAAATTAGGTTATCATTGGAAATATCATCCAATGAAAAAATGTAATTAGAGGTTGAGTGTACCAATAATTTCCGTAATTTTTACGTCTGGTGATCCAATTAATTTTTATGTGAACTTCATTTGCTTTTTTTTTTATTGGTGTCAGATTACATCACCAATTCCTAAATTTTCAGTAATTGCTTTTATTTACGATTGGCTGATGTTCCATCTTAAGTCTATAGACCAATGTGCTTTATAAATTCTACAAAAGTGATACAAAATCTGTCTTGATGATGGGTACATAGTCTACCTCATGTTGACTGAAGAAAAAGAAATTCATTCATTCTGATTGGTTGTGACGTCCACTCCACGTGTAATAGAAAATAACGCTCTCACTCTCCACATCATTTCCAATTGAAACATCAGGACGTAACATACGTTCATCTCGTACCAACGTTATTATTTTTTTTCACGTTTACGTTTTGTTTGTACGTCAACCATGCCGTACATACCACGATCGGTAAGTCATAGCATATTTATTTTGTTTTTATAGCAAAAAAATTAGTGTTTTCTCATTTTTTTCTATATTTTAATTTTTTTTTCGGTATAAATTCTCTTCATGAGAAGAAGTATTATTCGGTTAACGATATTATTAGTTTGTTGTATACAGTTTAGCACATGGTAGTGAACCTAGAAAAAATTGATGTCGAAATTTGAGTTAATGATATTTTGTTTTGTGTTGTTTTCTAAACATTTTTTTTACCGATTTTCTAATTATTTTTATGAAAATTTACGTTACAGGGCTATAACGGTTTATTTTTATAATTTATTATACAGTAGTTTTGTATTGACTTGTTATACATCAAATTAAGTTTATTTATAATTGGATAATGGTTTTTGATTTTTATAAAAATATTTGTAGTTTCTAGAAATTTTCTGTTTATATTCTTATTGGTCCAAATTAATTTAAATGTTTTTAAAAAGATATATTTTATTGTAGAAACATTGACAGTAGAAACAAAATATTATATGAAAAAATGGAAATCAATTATTATTAATTATGCTGTGCATTTTTGTTTATTATTAATTTTATGAAAATTGTTTTTATTTTCAGTTTTATTGAAATGAGTTTTATTTATTTCTAAAATGATAGAAAACCAATTTATCTATTTCTAAAAATCATCACATCAATGATAGACAAATGATGATATCTCTTTCTAAAACCTTTCGTTGTGTAAATATTGATGTGATAGTAGAATCAAAATATCACTTGAAATTGGATTATGCACGTTGATGTAAATCAATTTATATATCAATAGTTGATATATAAATCAATTATTTATCTTTTGCTTCAGAAATTTTTGTTTTTTGAAATTCATTAATATCTTTTAAAAATGAGATTTTATTTAATATTGACATCATACGTGTAAACAAACAAAAATAGGCAACAGAATATCATAAAAGAAATTTGGTACTTTCCTGTTAGAAGTGTCCCCAGCTTCTACTTGGTGCTGGGTTTATTTTCCAGGTTTGGTCAGAAAAAAAATATCAACGTACATAAACCATACTTTATAAGTATGGTTTATGTACGGTTTTGTTTTTTCCTTAACTTAACCTGGAAAATTAACCCAGCACCAAGTAGAAGCTGGGGGACCTTTAACAGGAAAGTACCAGAAATTTAAAGGACCTGGTATAAAAGGGTTGTCAAGTAACATTTTTACAATTTCGAGAAAAACGTGTTTAAAGATCTGATCTTGTCTTGCTGTCTATGGGTCACTTCACACTTCTGCACTAATAACTTTGGACTTATTTTTGCTTTGTCCAGAATTATGTTAGGAAAGTAGAATTGCACCTAACACAT
Source organism: Cryptops parisi (assembly GCA_034695005.1). Taxonomy (NCBI): domain Eukaryota; kingdom Metazoa; phylum Arthropoda; class Chilopoda; order Scolopendromorpha; family Cryptopidae; genus Cryptops; species Cryptops parisi. The sequence continues at coordinate 4,054 of JAQIWH010003605.1, forward strand.
TAAAAAATGCTTTTACGTAATTTTTGGCAAAATTGTTACTTAACACCCTTTTACACCAAGCCCTTCAATTTTATTAAATGCAATTGGAAATTGGAACAAAAAAAATTTTTTTTTGTACATTTTCAGTCCCAATTTTCTACTCATTTTCTTCCATAAATTTTTTCACCTTTGTCATGACCTTCATTGAAAAACGAAAAAAAATAGACAAGAAAAAAAACTACATTCCTGAATTTTGAGCCTGATTGGCTGGCAGTTGATGGTGCTAACGTATGATTGGTCTCAATTGGGGGTCAAAACCTGCCGAGCCCACGATTAGGATGAGATTTCAAAAACGTGTGATTCTTATGTTGCGATTCTTAAAACTGAAACTATTATGTAAAAAGTTAATCTGTGAATTTATGTTTCCTGCCATCACCAAATTTTTTTTCAGTCGTTTAACGATTTTTTTTTCAGCTAAAAGTAGTACTTTTCATGATTAGTGATATGATATCGTTAATCAAATAATGGGGAAAATAATTGTTAAAAACTCATTGATCAAGAAATTTTCTGGGTTAATTTGTTTTTTAGCTCAATATCAATTAACGTGAATATCGTTAATCGAAACATTGTAAATACCGAATCAGAATTCTATTTCATTTTATGCTACTATTAAATAAATAAAACCATGAAATCATGATACCATTGCTAAAAGCCCATGAATGACGGGTTTTTCTCTATGTGCATTCTTTTCTGTACTGTATATAAATGTTTTTTATCGTATCATTAGCTAAAAAACAATTTTATTTAGTTTTATTTTATTTAAATAGTTGTTTTTTTTACACTTTAATTTTTTTTAATCATAATTCAAAACATGTTTAACTCACCTGAATATTTTTGTAGGATATTGTTAACTGAAAAAAAAAGAACCTGCTTAGAATATCGAAAGCAAAGCAAAATTTCGAAATATCAAAGCAAAATGTCGTAAACAACTTACATCAAATCACTCGATTAAAATCCCATTTACAAAATAAGGTTACAAAAAATTAATTCTCTTGATTGGGCTATTGAAAAATTTCTATTCAGAAAATCTTACAAATAGGTTTAATCAAGCGTTCCCAGTAATTACTCGTTTTATTTTTTAATCATAATGGATTCGTTTAACGATGAAGTGCAATTTGGTTTGATTGTTTTTCATGATCGATATTTTTAGATCAATGTAAAACAACTTTAACATTTGTTGTAAAGAACATCTCAACAGGTGTCCTTTACAGGTGTTCAAACATTGAGCTTTACAAATAATAAGTGACATAAGAAATCGTTTTAATGTTTTTTCCTTTTTGTTTTCTTCTTTTTAGGGTATTACAACTCGATTAGCGTTTACTATTGTAGCTTGCGTTTTGGGGTCATCGTTTCAACATGGGTACAACACTGGAGTTGTAAATGCACCACAAGAGGTGAATACTAAAAATGTTGACAATAGTTAACATAGGTTTTGTAAATGGTTCAGTTAATGATGTCGGATGATGATAATGCATTCCAATAAAATTGTTAATTGGGTTTAAATTGTTGGGTTAATCGAATATATTAGCCTACATATGGAAATATGGGCTTAATTGTTCGTTCAGATATCGTTAATAGACCACCGAAGTTATCTGTATAGGAAAATGATGATTCGTTTAACGCAGATCATGTATTTTATAAAAGGAGAGGAAATACAGAAGAGTTTCTAATAGTTTGATACCTCCAGTAGTAATCTGGCACTCTGCGGGTAGCAGGTCGTTACATGAAACTGTCTAAAAAAATTAATTTACGAATTTCGTGTGCAATGCAATGATACTGAAGATGTACCACAACTAACTGCTGTACTTGTACACACGTTTTATTTTTTGTTTTACATTGTACAGTACCCTGTAGTGTGTGATTAATTTTGCTAAGTTGGTACAATGATTTGTTCCCAAAATTCAGAAATCTGACACCCGCTGGTCCGATATATTGAGTGACTGTACTGTATTGAAATGATAGTTAAACGAATAAATAATACAGGGACTTGCTTTTGTTTTCAACATCGTAAATCGAACTCATTGTTAATCGAAGTTTGAAAAATAATAATTCGTTTAACAATATTAATGAAAAACATGGTTAATTTTGTAAATTATTGTTAAACGAATAAACAAACTAATAGGAAGCTTGTTTTCAACAGTGTTAATCGAATTCATCTTAAACCATAGTTCTCCGCATCCACTTTGCTCTGCATAAGAACCATGCGCCTATACAGGGCGGTGATCTGATTAATATGACCCAACGTAAAAATATTTGATAAAATTCGAAAAATGCTTGACAAGTTTTCCAAATCCACTCAGAATTTAATTTAATTTATATGTGCCAAAAAAATGTGTGTTACCTCCTCCCGTGGAGGTCTGATAAGAACATGATGATTCACTTAACGATAATTATAAAAAAAACATAACTTGTGGAAATTATCATTAAACGAGGATACACAAGGTTGAGTCTCTCTAGCATCGTTAATCGATCTCATCCTAAACCAAGATAACTGATTTTGAGAATTGACGATTATGATAAAGAAAATTGATTTTTTTTTTCGAACATCGTTATTCGAACCCATGGTGAACCGAAGTGTGGAAAATGAGTCGTTTAACGATGTTAATGAATTGTATAAAAAAAATTGGTTAATTATTGAACTTTATCGTTAAATAGATGGGAAGCTTTGAGTATTTTCAACACGGTTAACTCATTGTTAACTCAGTTAACATATCTGTTTTGTTTTCCATTTCAAATTATGAATTGAAATTCTTTTTTAATCGAGGATAGCAAATACTAAATCATCGTTAATTGAATTCATGAGAAGTTTCGTAACTGCGTCTGCATTTTTAAAGGAACGATGCCGAAGCAGTTTCATTGATATAAAACATTTTTATATTTATCACGAAATTGTAACGTGTTGATCATGTGAGCAAACATTGAAATCGATACCGTACAAAAATGTACAATTTATCCACTTCGTTTTTTAAAGTTTTTTTTTTTCGGTACATGAAATACAGTATGATACTACAGTAATAATTGTGCAAGATATTGCGACATTTTTTGACCATTTTCAAGGTCGACTACAAAGTCTAAAGACAGACACACTTAAAAAAAGTACAGCAGTAAGGTTTTTATTTAATGGAAATGTTCCAACATTTTCACTTGATTGATATACAACCTTGTTTATCTGTCGCTTCACCAAAAAAAGATATCATGTGCAAAGGTAGCCTACAGAATAACAAATTGTACCTAGGTAAGAAAATAGTAAACCAGCAAGGTACAAAATAACAAAAATTACCAATTAAAGTTATAATTTACTGTTACCAATTACAACGTGATTGGTAATAGTAACAGATTGTGCAAAATAAACTGTATTAAGGTAAAAACTGAATAACCTAATGAATGGTATTTTACAAATTTTTTATTAAGAATATTATTTCAATATTTTATATTAGCCCCAGCCAAAAAAGTTGTATGCTAAATTTAAGCACGATTATCATTTTTTTAAGTGCTTTTAATTAACTTTCTTTAGCCACAACTATAAAATTTTAACCTAAATTTTAGCAGCATAATTTTAATTTTTACGGGTTTTTTTTTTATGCCAAATATTTATCACTAATTTACATTTGTCATAAAGATTTTATTTTAAAATGTTGGGCCTAAATTTGAGCTCACAGTTTGAAATTTTAAAAATAGAATATTTAGCCTCTTTTGGCAAAGTATAAGATGTTATTTCATAATTTGAAAAAAGATGCTAGACATTGTATACAATGCCTGGAATTCTATACATTGCCAGTAACACTATCATTAATAGACAAAAACCACACTTGATTATTAACGATTTTTTTTCTTCAATTTTAACCATATCTTGAATTTTTAACCAAGTTTGTATAAAACGTTTTTACTAGCATCAACCACAGAATGCTACATTTAACCAATACAAATTACAAATATTATTTAGTGAGTTAAGATATATGGTATAGCAACTTATGTTCGAAACATTAGCTTAAATTGTTGCACAGTTTTAATTTTAAAATTCAAAGCATTTTGAATGGACGACAATTTTTGTTAGCATTGGCCTCTTGCCTCACTAAAATCAACTGGCGCCAGGAGGAAAATTATTTTTAAAGACAAGGGTTGCACTAATCGACCCCGATTTCATTGCCAAGTTGAAGTACCGCGTGGCATCACATGATGGATAAAATAACAACGATTCATCAAACAGTTTTGCATCATTGCCAATAATACGTGAAACAAAACTTTCCATTTACAGGCGTAAAACGTCAATTCATTTGTTCACCAAGTTTGTTGTTGACATTGACAAACAAGATTGACAGCCGGAATGATAAATGACTTGGTTCCAATTAAATGTTTTGTTTGCTTATTTTATAGATCATTCAAGATTTCATCAACCAGACTCATTATGAACGGAAGCAAGAGTATTTGGATCAAAGCCGATTGGATATCATTTGGTCCATCGCTGTATCGATCTTTTGCGTTGGTGGGATGATCGGTGGGCTGTTGACCGCGTTTGTTGCTGAAACATTAGGCCGGTAAATAATGTTTTTGATGAGAGCTTTGGACAAAAATCTCATTAGATGACATCGGATAAATTGATCTTTTATTTGTTCGTAGAAAAAAAGGGCTGTTATTAAATAACATTCTTGTGTTTGTCGGAGCGGTTTTGATGGGATTTTCCAAATTAGCATCGTCATACGAAATGATCATCCTTGGGCGATTCTTCATTGGACTGAATTCAGGTAACCATATCTTGTATGTAAAACATATATCAATGATATATGTAAAGCATATAGTTAGTTATTTGGATTTTTGAGGCGCACCTGTAAAGCATATATCAATGATGAATTTATATTCACCGGATTGAAACGGAATTGTTTGTGGTAGGTCTCAATGCTGGTTTAGCACCGATGTATTTGACGGAAATATCGCCACCTAATTTACGAGGGGCTATTGGGACAACATACCAATTGGTCATCACCATTTCGATACTCATAGCTAATATTTTGGGCTTACCAGAGTGCTTAGGTACTGAACATCGCTGGCCCATACTTTTAGGTAAACGTTTACCTTACGCTCCTTTATTTGTTTATGTGTCTGGGATGAACTTCTGCATTATTTATAACTTTTTGAAGCTGAATTTGCTTAATTTTTTGTATACATAAGGTTGATTTTTTAAAAATAAAAAATGTTTTTTATAGCTATCACCGTTGTACCAGCCATATTTCAATTGGCCACTTTACCATTATGTCCTGAATCACCAAAATTTTTGCTGTTGAATCAAGGAAAAGATATTCAATCACAAAGAGGTGAGTATTTTTATACTGTACAAAATGTGTTTAAATACTAATCAATACTAATCATCATAGTATTGTACAGGCATCTCAAAAATTGTTATACTATAGGGTGTCCAAAAATTATCAAACATTTACCAAAAATTGAAGGCTTGCCCGGAAGAACGTTGTATGTGACAAAAACTCAAAATTGAGACTATTTTGAAAAAATGTTTTTATACATTGGCCTAGCTAGTGCTATTATCATCAAGTATAAAACAACACTACAAACCTGTGTAACTGAGAGTAAAAATATCGCTTTCGTGAAGAACGCTGCCTAAACTAAACAACAACAAACATTTTTTGCAATTCACTCAAAACTGTGATTGTAACATACAAAACGTTGTTCCGGGCAACCCTTCAATTAATTTTTTGACTTATTTTGAGGCAGTTTGTTACATAATAAAGAAAAACACTATATGTAGTAAGTAGTAACACATTTATCTGAGCACTGTTAGATTGATAGACATTATAATTCACCTAGCTTCACTGAAAGAAGTTCAAATGCATGATTCTGAGGAATGGGTAACCAAGGGATAGAACTATCTCTTTCTAAAAAATAATAATTAATATAAATAAATAAATAAATAAATATAATGATCAAAACTTCTTTGATGTGGATTTTGGTGTCTCAAAAAATGAAGTTTTGGCAAAAATTTTTAAGTGGTAGCGATCATTTGTGGACATCATCTTATTACTCTGTACATAATGAAATTTGATTTAAAATCAAAATTAATTGTAGAAAAATGATTCAATTCAAAATTAAAATCATAAAAAAGATTTTAAACTATCACCAACTTCATTATTAACAATATTATACCCTTTATAATATAGTTTGTAAAATATTACAAGGTGTCCCAAAAGTCATCATCCCAATTGTTTTTATTATAACTTTTTTTTTATTTAAAATTTTCTGAAGAACAACTCAAAAATGTTTATTAGTTTTGATCTATTTTTTAAAAAAGTACCAACAAAAATTTGATTAAAATTTTATGGTTATGCATTTGGAAAAAAAGTGAAAAATAAAAACTTTTTGAGTTGCATTTTAATATTGTGAAAGAAAATTGAATTAAATTAATTTAATTTAAAAAATAAATTATAATAAACAGAATGGGGTGATGATTTTTGGGACACTTTATATTTGTAAATATAGTTTGTAAATTATTGGTTGTCTAATATAGTTGTAAAATCATTGGTTTTGAACCATTTGTATATGCAGTAGCCATGCATAATTTCTATTCAATGCATTTATTTCTCAATATTTACGTGCACATACACAAATCGAAAAAGAAAGGAAATTTCTTATACATTTTTGTTATTCATTTCAGCGCTGACATGGTTACGAGGTACGTTGGAAATACACGATGAGCTTGATGAAATGCGAGCTGAGCAAGAAGCCAGCAAGTTGGTACCAGAAGTGACGCTTAAAGAAATGTTGTGTAACCCGATCCTTCGTCATCCACTCGTCATCAGCATGGTCGTCATGTTGTCGCAACAGTTGTCAGGAATCAACGCAGTAAGCAATCAAATTCACAATGTTTGTTTTTTTCATTTACACTATCAATGCATTTGTGGTTCTAAGTGTTTGTTTTGTACAATCGTAGGTCATTTATTTCTCGACGGATATTTTCAAAACAGCAGGGTTGAGCACGTCCGTGGCATTGTACGCAACGTTGGGCATGGGTGTCATCAACGTTTTTATGACCATTATTTCGTTAGTATTGGTCGAAAAAGCAGGAAGACGAACATTGCTGTTGACCGGCCTTGGTGGCGTGTTTACTGCAACGTTGTTGTTGACTGTGTTTTTAGCTTTAAAGGTAGCCTACATTGTTAATCGTCATTTAGATTTCTTGATGCCCAGGTTAACTGTAACGCAAATCATTGAGTTGACATGATACGAAACAATTTATCTTTTTTTGTGTATTGTTTAGGGATATGCATCATGGATTTCTTACATCAGTATTGTTCTCGTGTTCTTCTTCATTGTGATGTTTGCTGCAGGACCAGGTTCGATACCGTGGTTTTTGGTGACGGAACTGTTTGGACAAGGTGGCCGATCCCTCGCAACGAGCATGGCGGTCGGCGTTAACTGGGGCGCCAACTTCTTAGTTGGGCTATGCTTCTTACCGCTATCGGTAAACAAGATAATAACATTCTATTGTACATACTGGTAATCGTTTGTCGAACAACGAAGTTTCTTAAGGCGTATCTGATTCTTAAGAGATTTGGATGCCAGCTTCATAAAAATGTTGGTATGAAATTAACACTGATCTCGATTCCTGACAAAACAAAAGATTCCTGAGAATTGGTTACGATGGTGATGACTAAATTAATCGAAAATTGTTTCCGAGCAGAAGAAATCTTGTGTTTAATGATCAATATTCTCAACTTCAGACATTCCTGACTTACGTAATTAATGATGTTTTCCAACTTAAATGTAAATTAATTTTTACACCACATTTTCCAAATTAAGTGAATGATAAAAGTTTACACATCCATTTAAGCACAAATGTAGTTGAAGTAAATAATGTGTCAGTACACTGCAATATACAGTCCTTACCTACAATCTACAGTAGTAGTATTCTGACAAACAGGACTCTTTTCTTGCTCAAATAGACTATTATAATGTATAGGGTGTATATAAAGGTGGCCTACTGGAAAATTTCACAATTATAATAACAGGAATTTTAAATCACATACAAGATTGTACTGTTGTTTATGTGTTACACAATACCTGACTCAAGAAGTTTACTTTGTCAGGTATTGATTAATCCTCTTGCCTGACAGGATTAAAAATGACCTCTTACATAGAAAAAAATGTGCTGCATAATTTGAAGTTCAAATCATGGACAGACACCATTCACAGGAGTTTATGTACACTTGGTCGGTGGTATATCCCACAAAAAAGCCAAGAGGTGTAAACATAGGAGGCTAGGCAATTGGCCCACCTCTGCTATATCAATGTTCCTTTGTACTTGAGTGTCTTATATGGTTAACTACATACGCACAATACATTGTGCTGAGTATGTAGTTTCTTTCCTATGTAAAAGGTAATTTTTAATCTTGTCACACAAGACGGATTATATTCAATACCAGGCAATATAAACTTTTTGAGTCGATGTAACACATCAACCACAGTATGTTCTTGTATGTCAAATGTTGTTAAGCTGGAAAGTTGGCCAGTACCTTTATGTACACCTGTATGATATGGGTGCTAATTTCTTACATAAGTACAGATATGTATGGGTATGTCGATTTCATGTTTCAAGACTTCTCTATACAAATTGATGAAAGAAATCATAAATTTGGATTTCCTTAACAGGATTACCAGTGCATCGATCATATGAAATGTTTGTATTAATTCATTTTGTCTCTTTTGCATTGTTACAGAACGTGATGGATGAATACGTCTTCCTCATATTTGCGGTTTTACTTGCAATTTTCTGGGTGTTCATCTACAGACAGGTTCCTGAAACGAAGAACGTTTCACCTGAAGAAATTAGCGCTTTTTTTCGTGAAAAGATTTACAGCAAAAACTCGATTTGAATCACATTGTCATATTTATTTTTTTGCCATTTAAACTGTTGTTTGATTTATTTTTTTTTTCATTTAAAAAAACAAATACTCCATTCACATCGTCATCTGATTAACGTACAATATTCATGTCCTAGGTTGCAACAAAGCATCATTTTTGTGTACATTTTTTGTGAGTAGAATTATCATTCCATGTTGTCATCGGCAGATATTTTATGTAAGCATATATATTTATGTATAGCGTATAAGTTTAGTATAATGTTTGTTATATTTATGATGTATATATTTTAAACGTAATTTGCTCAATAGTTTTGTTTTTCATCGTGTGCCAAAATAATATTTAATAATTTTTACAACAAAAATATTACTGTGATGTTAGTTTTGTAGTTTAACATACAATATATTTTATTTTTTTACAAACCTATCATAGATCGAGATGTTATATTTTATTAGAATAAACAACTATTACAATTTTTTATTTTATAGTTTAACAATGCATGTTTAAGAATATGTTAAACATATCATATCACTGTACAATGAACATGTTAAATAAACAACAGGTTTATGACATTTACATATTCACATTATAGAAATCCTCTGTAGGAATCATCTATAAACTTGGTGTATCTAGAAAGCTTAACTGCATCTGTAGACAGTAACATGTAACCACCTCCTACCTCAATAATACTGTTTTTGTTTAACAAAAACATGTTTGATGTGTTAATACATTACTCATGTTTGAATGTCAATGATTGAATGTAAAGTTTTGCTAATTTTTGGTGAAAAACGAAAATTGCTTAAATTTTGCAGGCAGAAAAGTGAAAATTGCAAATTTCCCTGCATCAGGATAATATTTCTGTGCATTTGGTATAATTCAAAATTTGCATAAATAACAATCATTACACTTTTAAACCGCCCCCTCTGCCTTCATGATGTTCAAATTATTTTTTTCTGATTTCCCATGAACACAAATCCACGGCAGTGTTCAGCATGATGCAGAGATGCTGCTTATGCAATTTATACAATTTTTATTCACTTGGTAAATATTATTCAAAATGACAAGACCATAGGATTTTGTTAAATATTTGTCAAATGTTATTATTCAAAATGACAAAACTTAGTATACAAGTTTATATGTTGCTGCCATCACGAATAACATTTCTGTGCAATCGGGTCTCCAAACTTCGCAATAGTTCTATCACCTAACCAGGACCTCCTTAGATAGCTTCTCTATCTTGAAATGTTGCATTCGTACAGCAGCAGCTTGATAGTTAAACATGCAGTCTCTTTTCATAACGAGTTAACAGGTTTACCCAATGAAAACAAAAACTAAGGTAACCAAAAAAACTCACCCTAGGTAACTGACCGGGTGGAATTAATTATTTAAGCCAACGTTTCACCTTCCTATTTTTGAAGGCTTGATCACGGCACACAAAAAAAACACTTTAAAACATAACAAAATCCAACACAATCAAAACAAACACAGGACAACACACACAAAACCCCAATTGACTACAAAAATCCTCAACAATGAAAATTATTCCAATTCAAAAACTAACTTTCCTCTAACTCTCCCTATTCCATCTCACTAAAAAATATGCTTTAAATATTTTATATTTAAAATATAAATAAATTCTCTTTGATAGTATCATACTTTTAGTACTTTATCCTTATATATTATAATAGTTCTTAAAAATTTCTGAAGCAGCACTCTCAGAAATAAAAGTCACAAGCTGTCACTGCAATGATTGCATGTTAAATAAATAAAAAATATTATGAAAGTTGTTATTATTATGAGAGCACCAATTGCATGGTGAATGCATGTCATGTCAGCTATTGTGTACATGTCACTCATCATGTACATGTCGGCAATCATGAGCAAAAGATGGTTACATATATGTTGTTCACATGATGATAGGTGGCATGATAGTTACTTGCAACTAGTGTTGGAAATATCATGAAAAGTTGAACATGTGTAAAGGAAAAGTTTTTATTATTTTTTTTTTTGGTGATTGTGACCGAGAACCTTAAATAATAAAAACAACCAAATCATATACCTATGTAGAGCAACCTGTTTTTTCGAGTGTGCCAGTGTTGTAGAATAACGTTGCATGTTTATGTTGAACATGCAATGTTATTCAATCACCTGGCACTAACTATTTCTTCCATTCATAACAATTTTTTTAACAAAAACATAAATACAATGTTTCAATATTAATCACCCTAACATATGACGTAACTTGTACACCAAAAAATAAACATACACTTTTTTGCAATTTACTTGACTAATTTGTAATGTTACTCTGGGCAAGCAATGTTACTGTACATGCAATGTTAATCTGGGCAAGCATTCAGTTAGAGGTTGAATTCATTTTTGTTAACAATTTCAATGTTAAATCACAATGATGATAATAATGAAGGTAATAATTTGCTGCTACACTGCGATATTGGTAACATGTCAGATTTGGATGAAAAGTATTTTTTTTTATCTTATTTTGAGGAAAAAAAATAGTATGGCATCTGCACGTAGAAATGCGATAAAAATTTTGATTTAAGCTAATACATCTTAGGCTATTTAGACCTACAGCTTGCGCCGGGTGGTGCTTGTGTAAGAAGGGGTTCGGCTAGGGAAGGCCAATAAGAATCGCATAATAGCGGAATATTTTTTTCATTTCTGCACACGAAGTTGTATAAATTATTTTTCTCACAAAATAAGAAGCTTAAATATATAGTTTTTATTGAAATCCGAGGTGTTACCTATACCGGCATAATTTCCTGATTTGTTACTTCTATGAACATGACATGTTTTTCATCTATTACTTTACATCAACATTTTTTAATTAAAATAAATTGCTTTTTACTAGAGTTAGTAATACACATACAAATTTGATATCCAAATTACTGTAGGCATACCTATTGAATGAACATAAAAAATTTATCCAGTTCTTGTATTTCACATTGCCTTCATAGTACTTCACATTTCAGTACATGTTTCTCAAGAAGTCATTTAACTTGATAGTATGTTGTTGAAAATTAAAAAGCACATTGAAATTTAGAACCTCCATCATGGCAGGGCTGTTGAGCCATCTCCTTTTGTAACCAAGTTAACAATAGTTACCAAAGCAACCAATCTGAAAATTGAAACAAAAAAGAAAAAACATTGCTTTTTTAATTAGTCTGAATTTAATGAAACGTTGAGTTATTAAAAAATATACAAATTGTCTTTGAAGATTTTTGCAAAAACTGGGTTCCAATCATAATCCTGAAAGTCAAAATCTTAAATCATCAAATTTCCAAATAATTAAAATCCAGAATCACAATATCTCAAAAATCACAGTTGACATATAGTATACAATATATGTATATGTCACTGGAAAAAAGTCCCTTAATAGCCTGGTGGTTAGAGCATTCACTTCTGGCAAGAGAAGTTAAAGTTGGCTTCTCTTTTGTGCCATTCCCTTTTGTACCCACATGTCTATGAGGGTAATTTTTTGCTAGATTCTCCAGTTTTCTCCAAACAGAGCATTCGTGAAGGCTGTTCTCCGATTCGTGATTAACCAGGTCGGTATCCACATCCGTCGACATAGCTTTTGTACTTTGTTGCACGTCACGACGGCATTGATTGTTCAAATGGCAACCATGAACACCATCTTGGTAAAGTTGCACACCGCAACTAGTATGTGACGGTGGCCTTCGCGGCTCTTCGGAAACAGGTCGTGTGTGGTGTGGATCTGGCTCGACTTCTTGGGGTTGAAAACTTGTAGTACTGGCTCTGCTGTCAGCTGGTTGACAAGATCTTCAAATGCCTGTTGGCACTCTTCGCTCCACTGGAAAGCTGCTCCCTTCCGTGTGAGCATAGTCAAGGCTCTGGCTCTTGTGGCAAAGTGCGGAACAAATTTTCGGAAATAATTACATAAGCCTAAAAAACTCCTGATGCCCCAGACATCTCTTGGGACTAGGAAGCTGAAGATGGCCTCGGTTTTTATCCATCTCGGCTTAAACTAACCGGCATCTACTGTCAACCGTAACCCCAGAAACACGACCTTTGACAATGACACTTGCTGAGTTTTATGGTTAATTTCGCCTGTTGGAATGCGTCAAGAACTCGCCACACTTTGTCTCGCAGCTCTTCGTCGTTGGCTGCCCCCACAAGGACATCATCCATGTAACGTCTTAGTACATCTCGGAGAAGTGGGCCCAGCACCATCTCCATCATCTGGTTAAAGATAAACGGAGCGTTTACCAACCTGAGCGGCATGCGCGTGAACTGCCACTTGTTAAACATTGTGGAAAAAGCAGTCTTCTCTTGGGCCTCCTCAGTCAGCTGGACCTGGTAGTAGCCGGCAGCAAGGTCTAGGACAGCGTATGTCATCCACGAGTTGGTGCCCTCCAAAATTTCTTCTAGTCAAGGACACGAGAATTGATGGTGATGGTGATGTCTCCAGGTGATGTCATTCAAGGCTCGGAAGTCAATTCTTTCGCTTCCATTCTTTTTGCGAACCAATACCATTGAGTGGTTATATATGCTCGTGGACTCCGTGACAATACCCGCTTCAGCTATCCCCTGGATCATCTCGACAATCTTTTCCCTCTGCGATGCCAAATATGGGTACCGCCGTAGGTTGATGATCTGGTCAGACGTCAGGTCTATTTCCATTTGTGATCTGGGGTAACACCCCACTTCTGATAAATCGAGTGCGAGTCTCTGTACTCATTCCCAAGAGCCACGATCTTGTCTTGTTCTTTGGGCCCCACTCCGGGTCCGATGTTTATTGCTGAGCGTAGCGACGCGCAGCATCGCTTTGCAAAGTTTTCTGTAAAAAAAATTGTTTAATGAAAATATTATTAAATAAAACAATATTCATTATTCACAATATATGAAATAATATAATACATAAAACTGATTAAGTTATATATATCTTGTTATCTTAACAATGAAAAGAGTTTTGTGTGTATATATATAGATAGAAACAGAAAGAGAGTGGTTTATTTTTAGAGGTTATTCTTTGCTCTCTGTCATGATGTGCTCATTCTTATAATTCTTCTGATTATTCTCCTTCTTCTGTGTGCTTTGATGATGTTCTTTTGATGGCTGATGTGTGTTCTAAAATGGAACAAGAAATTGTTATTAGTTGCTGTGTTATGAGTTCAATTGTTTATTCATTGAATTAAAACTACGTTATTTGTTTTCTACAACAAGAAAGAATCTTTATTTCCAACTTACCTGACTGAAGATTATGTTGATACTTACTATATAATGTCCATTTCCTGTGTCCAGTTTGATGTCTTCTGCATCTCTATCAATGCTTTATTATTTTCCCTTTTCACACGTTTTCCTCTCATTTTTCTACGACTCCTGCCGGCGAATCAACTGTAGTTTGCTGCGCGCGTTGTGTACACGATTGAGCGAGAATGAGACAACTCCCACTCAAGCATCTTTGGCACACCGCTAGGTTGGACTATAACACAGGCTAAGTTTTTCAAGCAGCCCTGGAGAGTGCCCCAAAGGGGAGTTGGGGCCATTTTGCTGGAAGCACTTTTTTCATTGAAAATGCACGTCGCCAAGCTAGCTTATCCCATAATTTGCACGTCACGGTGACGTCACACTTTCTGAGTGCCACGTGGTTTTGGTGCACGCGTCTCGCTCTGCTTTCTGGAGTTTATTCGACTGCGCGGTAGAAGTAGCTGACATCTAGCGCCCTCCGGCGTAACTAAACAATGGCGGCTTCAAGTGGTATGCTTTAGTGTTGTTGACGATTGAGAGAGTGAGACTCGAGTACGTTAAAACGCCGGTTAACAACAAAAATGAAATATTGCGGTGTTGTGGGTTGTAATTCCTTGTCATCAAAGGAAGTAACGTATCATCGTACGTTGAAAAGTTTATAAAAAAGCAAAACAATGCTCATGTGACGACAAAGTTCAATTTTCCGGACGGAACTGTAAATTATTTATTTATTTATTTTATTTAATATTTTCTCTGTCCCAAAAAGACAAACAGTATCCTATTCCTTAGGATTACACTAAACAGTACGGTTTTGTAGAGGAGAAAGTCCTCATTCCAGATGTAAAACAGCAGTGACCAACCCGATGTAAATAAAGTCAGTAACGTACATTTAAAAGTGTACAAAAATGCGCGTTTGACGACAAAGTTCGATTTTCCGGACGGTACTGTAAATTATCCTAGGCGTCAGGATTAATTCTTTCCAGGTGTAGAACAACAGTGACCGACCCGATTTAAATAAAGTCAGTATGGTACGTTGAAAAATGTATAAAAAAGCAAAAAAAATGCGCAAAGTCCAGCAGGAAAATTGTCCTCGTAATACAAAAACTGGAGGAGAGGGGCTAAAAGATATCTATATATATATATATATCTTTTAGCCCC
>JAQIWH010003606.1:0-19331 GCA_034695005.1 Cryptops parisi
ACTTAAGTACCTAATAAGTACTTGAAATATAAGGAAGTAGAAATATTTGGGTCTGAAAGGAAAATTCCTCTTTAAACATTGTTGGTACATTGGTACATTGTCTGGAACGTTCCAAATGTTTGGTCATTTAAGCAGGATCGTCTTCAAACAACTTTCTTGACGTTAAACACGTTCCCTTTTAATGATCCCAAAAAGTTACATCATCATTAATATATATTGGAATATAATAACCTAAAAATTACAATATGTGTTGTTCAATTACGAGTATAATAGATATAATTGCTTGTAGAGTTTTTAGCATCAAACTAACATGAAGAATTCATGTTGGTTTGATGGAAAACCATTCCCGGATTTTATTAGCATTCCACCAGTTTCTTTGCAAAATACCAGTACTCTACTTGTGTGAAGTCTTGCGAATCACAGCCCATTGATTGAGGTGTAGAAGTGGGGGAAGTTACAGGAAGTGTGGTAGTAGTAGTTGAGGTCGTGTTGAAAGGGGGGGGGGGAAAGGGTGGAGTTATATTTGACAATTCCACCCTTTTCCATCAGCCAATGGAAAGAATAAAAAATTGCCATTACTCACTGCTGCACGCAAATTGAATTGACCCTACAGAAGTAAAAGACTCATTTTACGTTGATAGCATTTGAAATGCTTCCATTTCGATCTAAGAATAATTTGTTCTGTTTTTTTTTTATATATATATTTTCATATATATATATAATGGTTTTAGTCATCACCATAATATTTTATTTTTGGAGTGAAATTTTTTTTTTTTTTGGTTGTATGTATTTGCATAATATTGTTCTCTTTATGAGTGATTTTTCTCGTTTTTCAAAACCATTTTGGAAAAACCGGTGGAGGAATTTTCTTATACAGGGCTTGACGCAAATAGCTGAAAACTTAGAAATGATCAGTTATTCCATTTGACGCAAATTGGTTTTTGATGGTATTTGTGCTGCTTAAATTTATCCAATCTTTTGAAATTGGATTGGAATGAATTTTGTATATAAAAAAAATTACATAACCATAAAAATATATTTATTCGTACACATGAACATGCATTCATTCAATATTTTTATTCGCAACCAGCAAAGTATAAAATCAAAACATTCTATAGAATTCGTTGAGAAAGTATGAAATTAAAATTTGCAATATTTACTTTAGGTTGAAATTTGGACCTAAACTTAAGACTTAAAATTTTTTCAGAGAAAATGTTGTAAATTTACGTAAACTAACTTGAATATCTTTATACTAACTTTTCTGTTCGTCAAATAATAAATTGATGGATAATTCGTCATTAATGATGAACTTATTTCGGAAACAGTCTGAACTGCACTCTTGTTTGGGATCCTCTTTTATATTCATTTTTGTTTACGTTGTTATGATGAACTGCGTGATTCACAGGGTTAATGTTGGACAGTTATGGTACCATAACGTAACGTACAAATGAGCTACTCACTATCATTGCTGTAATTTAAATGTACACTCGCGTTTTCATAATGAACCTCGTGGATTACTGGGATTCACCATAACAACGTAAACAAAAAGCGTTCTAGATGAACAGACAGATCTGCGTAATTTTTAAGAGCTTATTTCTAAAACGTCTTAAGTCCATTCCATGAAATACAATTTTACAGGAAATATTTTTTTTTCTCATTTATTTGACCATAGACTTTGCATATAAACGTGATTTTTGAGTGCGCTTTTCAGTAGGAAATAGTAAATTTTGAGTCTTTAAAATAACATTTGGAATCAGCGATGTACAGATAGTTTTCAGCACCTGAAAAATGATCAAAAGTGGAGATAACACGTTTGGAAATAAGCTTTTCAATTATGTATGTATAATAGTGATCAAATAATGGTGTTTCACTCTTTGCCAAAATAGATTCTATACGTTGCTGGTAAAATATTTATTATTGATACGTTTATTTAGAATATAACTAGAGGTATGCCTAGTCACAAATGTGATCAGTCTACTAGAACTAGAATAATGAACACAGCAGCTCGTCACGTGTCAAGTGG
Source organism: Cryptops parisi (assembly GCA_034695005.1). Lineage (NCBI taxonomy): Eukaryota > Metazoa > Arthropoda > Chilopoda > Scolopendromorpha > Cryptopidae > Cryptops > Cryptops parisi. The sequence goes on from JAQIWH010003606.1 coordinate 2,024, forward strand.
TGTCACGTGACGATGATGAACCACCCAGAAAAAGAGACTACACTTCTGTGCAAAAAAAAAAAAGGAAACGCACGCACTCAACGCAGATTGTAATCTTTTAGTTATAGTCATATTCACCATATATCACATTATTACTGTGAATTGTATGTTGGTGGTGACGATGAATCTGTAGTGTCGCTGATACCAACAGTAGATATTCGAACACGATGATGGGTTTGTATTAGTCCAATAACACAGTACACAGGATGGAAGTAAACAAATATATTGTCGTACGTACAGTGAAACTCACTGTGTCCGTAGTCACACTATACTCTTTTTCAGGTTTATACAGCAGCATTGAATCAGTTAGGAAACCGGTTCACACCTCATCTTCTGCCACTAGTCGAATATAGTTTCTCCCTAGTCTCTACTTTCCCAAGGTAACTTAAGGTGCGTAAGGATACAAAGTGAAAGACGTTTTCGGTCCCTGATTGGTGTTTGGCTTGTAAATGATTCAATGCTGCTTTATGAACCTGAAATGGAGTATAGTTGATCTTGAACTGTACATTGAATATCATCATGGTTTGATTAACTCGAGTAGATAGACTTTTGATAATAGCTTATACATCGCCATTGTGTTGTATATCTCCTTCACTTAACTGCTAAGCAACCATCTCTTTTTACTTTACAACAATACTTCTGTGTTTAACTTCACTTTCAACAATAGTCATTGTTATCAAAATTATTCTACCCACATTGTATACAATGTTTGAATTTTTATTCTCTGAATTGTAAAGAACACGTTTATTCGAATTTAATGAAGGTATCGAATCAATTTCCTTCGAGTACGAAATCCATTTGGTGTTTGTTGGAAACAAATGTCAGAATCAATTTTATAAACTTAAAAATCAATGTGTGTAAATAAACGTCAAGATTTTATTTGTTTAGTAACAAATTTAATAACATCGTAACTAATAAAATGTTAGCTTTATCTTGCCATTTTTTTTAAACTTAAAACCTGTTTTAAATTGAAATGTGACTTGTCATGCATTTATTATGTCGTCATAAATTTGTAAATTTGTTGCCGGTGAGGAGTTGTAACTTAGATAGAAAAATAACATGTTTATTTTAAAGATACTCAATAAGTGAATGAATACCCAGAAGGCTTGGGTTTATTTTTAGGTATATACGGACGTCAGAATGGTCTAAATATAAAAAATTACACGAGTTGAAGCGAAAAACATATGTACGTTTTGCATAACATTCCAAGACGATAGTAAATCTTTTAGACATTTTCACTTAATCAGTGAAAATTTTTAAAGCCATCTTTAAAAGTACATTTTAAAATACGATCACAAAAATTAGACAATAACTAACTTGGAATTCTTATTGTTTTTGTTTGTTTGTTTTGTTTTTGTTTTGTTTTATAAATTGCTTTGTATTCATAAAATATGTTGAGAAATGTCGTTTGCGTTTTGCGTTGCAAGTCATTGTTGAGTTTCAGTTAAAAACATCATTAACCTTAATTAATGTGATTTTTAACTATTGTTAGTTTGAAGATTTTTGTTGTGCAAAACATTTTGTTTTCTTTTTTCCTGTGATTTTTTCCTCTTCTTTTTGTTCTTAACCGTATAGTAATTAGATAGTTATTTGTTTTGTTTTTTAACGTGGAGACTTTCTCATTGCAGCACTTCTTGGTTTATTTAAGTGAGGATAAGAAAAAGTCATTTATCATTGGATTCTGTCCATAATTACAAGTTACATTGGTAGTAAAAGTAGGCTATAGATTTCCACAAAAAAAAAGTATAGATATTGGTTAGTATAGACCTTTATAGCTTTTACTAGTGATAATGAGATATCGGAAAGCGATTAAGGACATTCTTTTACTTCTTCTCAGAACGGAAGTTCTGCATTTTTCATTAGATGCGAATGATAACTACTCGTAATAGTAAATTTTTAGTTTTAACATTTTTCTTTCAGGAGTTGCATGATTTATTGAATAAATAACGAAACAAAAAATGTTGCTTTTCAATGCACGGATTCATATTACATACACAAAACTACAGAAATGGGGGTTGAATCAATTGTTTTATTTTTCATAGGAGATGGTATTACGTGTCTTTTTGACTTCCAATTCGAAAGGTCAGTCTTTCTGGAAAATTGCATTTTTTTTGTAAAGAATTTATATTTTTTTTTATTGCGAGGGGGGGGGGGTTGTGGATTGGAAAAGATTGTTTTCTTTAAGATCAATAACTTATTGAGTTGTAACATCTTTCTAATACAGATTTTTCGCATGTGCAGTGGATGACAAATATTTGCAAAGTTTGACCATGTTGGATTTATGTTGACTTATATGTGATCGTGAATTTATTTGGACATTTAGCGTGGGAATGTTGTAATGATCTAAAAGAACTGAATTTTTGTTTTATAGCTTCCAAATACAAGGTGTTTAAAAAAGTAAATATAAACTGAAATTCTGGTACATGTGTATTAACGACCAGCCAGTTCTATGGGGTTGTTTTTAACTAACCTCCACTAGTATTAAAGGGCATAGATAGCTAAAAGAAACAAGGGTCCTTTCAAATAAAATAAATACAATTTTTGGTACTTTCCTGTTATAGCCAGGCCCAATCTGATGTTGCTATTTGCTTTTACTTAATTATGGGTTTATTTTGCAGGTTAGGTTAGAAAAACAAAGAAACGTATTAAACGTATGATATTGTTTTCTAACCCAACCTGCACAATAAACCCATAATTAAGTACAAACAAATAGCAACATCAAACTAGGCCTGGCTATAACAGGAAAGTATCATTTTTGTTCGTGTCAACTAAAATAGCCACGTGGCACTCATATCTGTGGCTTGTCGTTAATACACAAGTACTGAAATTTTTACTTCATAGTTTTTAAACACCATGTACTTTTTTATATTTAAACAAAAATAATTTTGAAAAATATTGAAATTTAAATTATTTTATCAACTTTATTTTCGACACAACATGTCCTGCTGATATAAAAGGGAATGTATTTATATTAGAAAAATGTAAAAAACTTACAAATTTGTTCACTAGTTTATGATAAATGTTCCTTTTAAAGTTTTGTCTTTGATCTTGGGGGTTTTATTTCCTAATCTCATTAATCACAAACTCGTTCAAAATTACAAAAATTTTGCAAACCTTTTTTTTTATCACTCTAGGCGATAATAAAATGGCGTTTCAAGACATTTTAGCATTTTTCTTGTCATCATTTTTTTAAAGCAGATTAACGTTTCAAAATCATTTTTTTCTTCTAAGTAGTAATTTATAATAGTGTGTAATATGAAAACTTTTCCTTTCTAACTATTTTTTTTTTGTAATGTTTTTTTTTCTTCTTCAACAGATCACATAATTTATTAAGGAAATGAATTTCGCTAATACTCGAGGCTATTGTCTTTTCTTGTTGTTGTTATTTTTTTGTGTTTATTTTTGTTCACAAACATAAATTAAGGTCGGAATCGATTTTTCAAAACTCATAAAATATAAACTTTTGGCAGAAATGACCAAGTGAACTTGTAAATTTGAAGGGAAAACATTTTGCCAAATTAGCAGTGGGAAATCGAAAAAAACTCTTTAGCAAGAAACTCGAGTTCATATATAATTTTGTCAAGGAATGAAAAAATTAAATGAGGAGAAAAAAAAGGTTTTACCATAATAATGAGCAAAGATTTTATTAAAGAAGCAGAATTTTAAAGTGGCATTTTCACGCCTTTGTGAGTTAATTTCCATGTGAGACTAACTAGACATCCGTACGGTAAAATATATTATATACAGTGTACTTTACAATCAGAACCCGAATTTATTGAAAACCCGGTTGTGACTAGTAGAAATCTAGGATCGATTTTTCAATTATAGCTCTTGAATAAAATTGAGCTTATATTCAAAAGCTTTTGACAGCCTTGGGTCGCATTAACTAACCTAAACTTTGTGATTAAGGTTAGTCTGGTTTTGAATAAGAAGATTGGATTTCAACTAAATTTGGGTGGACACTATCTTATGCATAGTTGTTTTAATTAGCAGTTTAATTAGTTGACCTTTGGTTATGGTCCATCTTAATCACTTTAAGGATGGTTGGGTCAAAATAACTCGACTGTAATAAAAATAATTGGAAAATTCAAATATACATTTTCAAAACCGATCCATCCTACAGAAATTAAGAGAACCATATACCCAAGGGTCAAGTAATTAAACTACTAATCAGACTTACAACTCTTGATCTTATACAAATATGAATAACACTACTGTATATTGGATACAGGTTTTTTTGTGTTGGTGCTATTGTAGGTATGTCGCTGATGGAGAAGGTTCACATTGTACCGTATTTTCGCGAATATAAGACGTGTACAATGTGAACAATATTTCACACAAGGTGAAATATTGTTCACAATACACGAATATAAGACGTGTACAATATTTTACACAAGGCGCTCCCTAGCTGTGTTTTATATTCGAGGGCGTCATATATAATAACAACTAGGTACAATAAAAAGTCATTATGTCACAGGTAAAATATAACAAAAAATATATGAATGAGTGTGTCATTTGGGATCTTTGGTATCAATGTCCAATATCAATATCAATATTATAAAATTCGGTATTCGGTATCAATATCATAAAATATGTTTTATTACAAAACATATTTTACATTAGAGCTAATCACAGCTTAAGTTTCATTGTTCAGTAAGCTGTTCCTTAAATGTGTGCATCTTATAACTGACCGTCTTATATAATTCAATAACTCCTAAACGTCGCTTCGTATATAATGAGTGCGTCTTATATTCGCGATAATAGCCTACAGTAAGTCTTCTGTATTGTATAAATATGTGAAAACTCACATGTTAGTTTCATATGCATTTGTTTGCATCAAACAAATTTTTCTGGTTTTCTCGTTTTCATTATTTACCAATTTTGTTTTATTTGTTTGTTTGTTTGTTTGTTTTATTTGTTTGTTTGTTTTTTTGGTTTTTTTTTGGATGCTCAAAACTCGTTGTTTCTGCAAAATTGATCAACACAGTCGGAAACCAGACATTAGTTCCAAGCAATGGCAACATATTGCAGCCAAATGGAACAAAATCATATTGGATTCTTTTGTCTACCATTAGAAGTAGTAATTTATTCCAGCGCTTTAGTTGGAGTGTATTGCATATATAAAAATTTCGATCTGTGGATAACGTGAACTTTCGATCGAGGTCTCTGCATAACGTGAGTAACATTTTCTGCGTTTGCAGATCCCTTTTACCACCGTTGCGTAATATTGATCTTCTGTTAGCGTACTTCTTAAATTACACTTCTACACATGACGTATGAAACCAGACTAAAGTTGGACAACTTCACGAATTCGCGATTTCATGCGGGAGTTTCCAATATACGCGGTTGGCGAGTTACATAATGCAACAAACCTTGTTTATAATATTCGTCAGTCCACTAAGTACGATTCAATTTTGTTGAAATATTCTTTTTTTCAAAATATAACTACTTTTTTTTTGTTTGGTAATCTTTCTGGTCATTGCTTCAGGAAGACTTTTTTTTATCATTTTTATCCAGTTCTGCTTTCTGGTCAAAAACCATAGAAATGGTTTTTCGAATGTAGTGAAAAAAAATAAAATAATGACGATGCTCTTCTGTTTTTTTTTATTCGTTTTACCACACTAAGCATTAAGCTAAAGGCCAGCGAATAAATGTTTCGTGAAGATTGAACCATAATCCTTGTCGACAGATGAGTAATACTTCCTTAAGATTTTGCAATGCGTGAACTTGAAAAAGAAATAATATAGTTTGAAAATCTCTCAACCACATGGCAAAATAATTAAAAACTTTAAAACTGCAATAATTTCATAATCTTTTTTTATATAACTCTGAAGATTACCAAAACTTGGATAAGAACTAATTACATCACTTGACGTATACAGGGTGTTCTTGAAAGGTTCAGTCGAAATGTTAACTACAGATTCTACGCATCAAAACAAAGCAAACAACCCGTGTGTCCGGAAATGCTTCCTTTCTGAGATAGCATTGGATGACGTAATGTAATTGCATAGACCTCAAAATCTCAAATTGTTGCAGATATGCAATTGAGTACGCATTTCCGGATCCATGTTTATATGTATTTTGTGCCTTGTTTTGATTCATCTGTGGTTAAAATTTGACTAGATCTTTCAGAAACACCCTGTAGTGGTAATTATTAAACCAGTTTAAATTTTCAAATTTCGATTTATACTGTACTATGCATGCATGCATGTACTGTACGTGAAAACTGTCGATGAAATACTCTTTTGTCAATTGAAGTACCTTGTGGTATAGATTGCTTTTAACCAATTCTTTTGGGACAATTTCTTGATGGGTTGGACCATTTGCTTCCAGACGACCTTGTTTCCGGCATTACACTCATTGATCCTTTTTTTTTACTGTCTGAAATAAGAAGCCAAAGGAAAAAGGAGTTTAGTTGAAAAGCTCTCAGGCTGTCGCAGTCTTGTTAACTGCTGCTAAGCAAGTTGTAATTTTCATTTCAATTGCGGTACTTCCATAAAGTAAAAACAGATGAGCCAAAAAAAAAACATTTTTGGCATTGTTTTGAAAGAAACTAATCCAATTTGTTGGAAAAGTTACTTTAGTTATTGGTTTATCACCGTTGGACTGGTGTAAAGCAAAGTTACAGAATTTTGTTGGAATTATCTTTATAATTTAGCACCTGCACATGTCCATAAAATAAACCGAAAAAAGTTCGGTTTTTTTTTTTAAAGACACGATTTCTGGAAATTTATTTCAAATTTTATTAATTCGTTATCACTGTTTGGGCTGTTATAATTTGCCTATGGTTCTAACAGCATATTTTTATTCCTCTATCTGGCATGCCGTTTTAAACTCTGGCACAGAGAAGCGTTTCATGACTCAGCAAAATCCTGTTTTCAATAATAATTTTTAATTTCTCAAAATGATAGGTTTCTGGATAACTAAATCAATGAATATTGTATCTGAATTCTAAGTATATTTTTTTCTAATAATAGCTATTATTAACTGTTTTGTATATGATAGAATACGTAAAATTTTGTGATCAGTGTCATCTTTGAATCAGTATAACCAATCGAACTGCACAATTTCTATTCGTGCAGATTTCACTATTTTTAGTATATAAGATGTTCCTAAAAGGTGTAGTCAAATTTTAACCACAGATGCTGCGCATCAAAACAAAGAAAAATATAAACATGGGTCCGGAAATGCATACTCATTTGCGTCGATTACGAGACAAAATAGGCTTATGGAATTATACTACGTGACTTCATCCTGTGTTATCTTAGCAAAATTTGACTAGACTGTTTGGAAACACCCTGTATACGAAACAAGCTCACACAAAGGTTTTTGGACAAATTGAAATTCTTGGACCGACACTTGCTAATAGTCTGGCCACAGCAAACCTTTAACAGGGTTTAAAACTCTAAACAACGAATCAGAGCAACGAGAAGATGAGATTAGTCACTAAGCACTCGGCTCTAATCTCTCTCATTTTCAAATTAAATTTCGTTCCATTTAATTAATTTAGAAAAGTCTGCTCTTCAACATTTTGGAACATAACAAAGTGTGGAACACTTTTGATGTTTCACAATGAGCATAATCAGTAGCATATGGTGTTATTTTAATCCATTGAAAAACTGAAATTGAATAGACAAGGTTGAAGATTTGACCATAACATTCTTCTGGTAAAATCTCTTGGATACTTCGGAAGAAGTTTCTTGATTCAGTTGCAAAATGGCATCGGTTGTCGTCATTTTCACCGGTCCTTTGCAATCTAAGTATGATTACTGGAGCTTTAACAGCCAATCGTGGGTGCTCTTTTGAGGTTGGTTTCATCAGGAAACGAGATGATCTGCTGAGGGTGCACCGCTAATCGAATTATATGGATGTGTTGATTGCTGAGTGCAGTGCCACAAAATACTTCACATTGCAACCACCACTGAAGTAGATAATAGTTCTCGATCTAGATGCATGAATAATAAATTGCGATGGTCTATTGATAGCACTCGGAACGTGATGATATCGACACGTTGATTAACATCGCCGATGACGTTCTGCACTTCAAATCTTGTTGTAAATTTAGTGCACGTTGTTGAAAATCTGTTGGAAACGAAAATATAATTGTTTGTTTATTTTATGTCTTAACACGCCTAGTGGATTGGTCCTGGGTAAAAGCTGTTATTTGTGTAAATAACAGAAATAAATTTCAGACTGGAATTTCCAATAAATCAATACAAATTGTGATTTTTGATTGGCGGTTTGTTTGCATCAGGAGAACTAACTGGAAAAGGGGAGAAAATCGAAATCAATCTATATATCGTACCAATGCCTAAACGCAGCTGATTACCACACCAACAAATTATAAGTGGGAGCACAACCAACAGGGTTTATTGATTTTGTCTGGTTCTTCTTTCAGTCTTCTTCATTTCTTTTTGAAAATAAGTGCTGCAGAAACAACACTCAGCAGTATTATCGATGTCCATCTCACAGTCTATGTTGTTTTGTATCACATTTTGGCAAACAGTTTATATATGTTTTTGTTTTTCTTTTTAACTTTCTTTTAATTAGTGTTCATTTTTTATTATCCAATAAATCCTACATCACATCCTTCTTTAGTGTTGACTCTGTAGACATTTTTTTCCCTCCTTCTTATCCTTAGGTGACAGACTATCATGAAGAATGGGTCTAGTTGTTTCATTTTTTTCTCTTTCGTTCTGTTTTTGTTGTTGGGTCCGAATCAGTAGGTTGCACAAATCAAAAACAGGTGTTCATGATAAGAAATGGATTTTGTCGGAGAAAGGTTTGGTTTTTTTGTGGGTAAGAAGGCATGATCATATAAGACAATACCATAAGAACCTTTCTCTTTCAAGAGTAAAAACGTTCCTGTAAGAAATAACGTATTGTAATCCCGTTGATATTTCATGATTCCTTGTGGAACGTCTTAAGCGAGTTTCACAATTTATATTTCTTGGCATTTGTTCTTTAAAATTGATGTACAAAGATGGTATGATCCACACAGGACGATACCGTAAGAAGTTTTTTTTCCGTTTAAACCCACGCAATTTTTGGAAATCATCTTGCTAACACTACTTTCAAAATACTAAAGCTTGTATTACATTACACGTGCGATTTCACTTGAGATTTCACTGCAACTCACTGGTTTTGACGTCATTTAATATTTTCCTGTGTTGCAAGCTTCCCTTGCAAGTGGATAACTGACGTCAGCTTCTTGCCAACCAGTTTTCATTGGTTGGACAAGAAGCTGACGTCACAGTTATCAGACAACTATGGCGTATTATATTATGGCATCACAATTGTCCATAATAACTCCACTTTCCACATCAAAAATTGCGCGTGTCAGGCAGTAAAAATAAATCTTATAATAGCATCTTTAAGCGAATTCCATACTTCATATTTCTTGGCAATGGTTCCTAAATTTTAACAAGGACATGTACATAACCATGATGTACATAACTGGTTCTGGGAACAAGATGGGATTGTAGTTCCCTATTGATAATACGAAAAATATAACTATTAAAAGGACAAAAATATCCGTGTTATAACGAGGAAGCTCAAGTCTATTTGAAAAATGTTCTCTAATAATAACCATATTATAATGAATTTCCGAATCGATATTAAAGATTACAAGTTGGGGTCATTATGCGAGTGTGATACTTTGCTGTACTGCAGTGGTATACAGTATGTACAATATTAGTTCAGTTGCAATGCAATGGAATGATATTGTATTAGTTGTCCATTGTTGTTCTGTTTTATTTATTCCATGTTAGTTTCAGATACGAAGAGGATAGTGCTTTATTTAGAATAGCACAATGAAATTTTTGCGGTCGTTGTAAAGTTTCAGTATCTTTTATACGATCAGTGTTGGACATATTGCTAGTATCGTATTTCCATTTGTAGCAAATTGTATCTTATAGTGTCTTTCAAAAACCTCACGTTGTTCTCTTGCTTATATCGAAGCCAAAGAGTCAATTTTTTGCTCCGATCCAATTACTCACCCTTGAAATCTCTACCAATTTTTTTCCCTTTGCCTGAGTGAAATCGGTCTATTACAATTCTTTCCGAGTCATCAGATCTTGTCATTGAAGTAGTTGGCAACGTGTTCTCATGGTTTGCTGACTTCAGCAAAGATGCGCCGCGTACTTTGCTTACTAGTCTTAGGATGTCGGAAAAGTGATGTAACACACATAATTTGAGTTGACGGAAAAGAATCCTCTTTCAACGTGTTCGTTCTTGTTCAATAACTCGTGCTGTACATTTGTATTCAACTATGCAGGGTGTTTAGTCAAATTTTAATAACGAATGCTACGACTCAAAACCAAGCAAAAAGTCATATAAACATGAGTCCAGAAAAGCATTCTTATATATTTACTTTGATCATGTGACTATGAAAGTACGTGACTTTCACCCTGTGTTATCTCAAAGAAGGAAGCATTCATGGATTGTTTGCTTTGTTTTGATATGTAGCATCTGTAGTTGGACTAAACCTTTTAGGAATACCCTGTATAGTCAATCTTAACGTTATAGTCAAAATAATTATACTGTATAGTTAATCTAATTATAACATAATAGAAGGTTACCCGTGCTGTAGCACAGGAATTTCTCTTCAAATTCAAATTTCACATGATTAGGCTACCACTTCTTATTTTCACTAATGGTACATTTTTCGTTTTATAAACAGAAGCACAGACGGATACATCCGGGCGTTTATATATGTACTGTATATTAATTCAATCTAACGGTACATTTAGTCGTATGGTACTTTGTGTGCCGAATAAAATCAGATTTTATTGTATGTACAGAAGTTATTGCTTGTGTCTTATCACGTGACCAATTTTATGGTTCTTTTTAGTGTTTTGTGATTCTTGCAGTGTCATCTGTGATCTATCTTCATCAGTTTTTTGTAGGAGAATTGTTTTGCTAGGAAGTTTGCTTTTTTTATACACTTTCACTAAGAATTTGATAAAAAGTTTATTCTACAAAACATAAATATATTTTGGGATTGTTAAGATTTATAGAAATGTGGAGAAAACAAGTGTTGTAAATAGCTGGGATATAGCGCGTATTATCCATTTAGGAATTAATATCCAGAATGTGTGGAAAGTAAACTGTAAGAATAGTGTTCGACATGGAGAATCCATTTCGCGTATGAAAAATTGGCAAAGAAAGATTCCAGTCGCGTTCTGTGAGGGTATATTGACGTTGAAGAAAAATGGATTTCAATCCTGAATGGTCAAAAAAAAAAAAAGATAGGGAGATAGATAGGGACGGTCTCATCATTTCACTTCTAAAGGTGAAATATCAAGATTGGGTTATATTGGAAATGGAATTTCAATTTTATTTTATTTTTGTGAGGGATGCTTCATTTGCTTTAAGTGATTGCATTTTAAAGAGGGACAAAAAAGTTTGATAGGGGGAAGGCGTGTCCGGAAAATTTAATTGTAATTTATTACGTTTGGTTACATTTCTATAATAAATGTTTCAATTCTCTTTTCCGTAAATTTGGTGGGTTTTTTTTTATTACACAGACGCATTAGTTAATGAGGATAATTCGGCTAGTGGATGCTTAACATCGAAATTTTTTGTCATTTGCAGCGACAATGAGTCGCATGTGCCTGGGTAATCCCCGAATTTGTTTTTTTATTAACGATGTCAAATGTGTGGCCATTTGGAGTGCTAGTTTATTATTTAATCGGATAGAAAATGAATGGAATATGTTTAATCACCGGTGTGTGGTTTGTTTTTTTTACGAAACTAAACTAAAAACTTTGTTAAACTATAAATTGGAAACGAAAATATACGAGTAGTTATTAATTTCAGATCACTTACTAACTTGAATATACATGTATAATATACTGTATATACACATACTGTGCATATTTATGCATGTACCGTATATATATACCGTACAGTATATGTGTACAGTGTATGTTTATGTAAGGTTTACCTATGCACTGTAGATAGACCTTACATATTAGATCTTTTACGTATATTACGTACCTTAAATGTGTACAGTATATGTTCACATTTTTAATATACGAACATTTAATGCACACATTCCTTTTAAATGGTACGTTTCTGTTATAGCCGGGGCGAGTCTGATGTTGATATTTGCTTTGTACTTGAATTATTTTGTATGGGTTTATTTTGCAGGCTAGGTTAGGAAAAACAAAGAAACGTATTAAATGTGTGATATTGTTTTGTTTTTCTAACCTAACCTGCACAATAAACCCATAACCAAGTTCAAGCAAGTAGCAACTCAAGACTCGCCCCGGCTATAGCAGAAAAGTACCCTTTTAACTATATTAAATGCGTACAGTATATGTTTATGTATACGTACAACCGTATACGGTACTCTCTACTGTTTATATTATGCATAAATTTACAAGAAGTTTTCGATTTATGCGAATTCCTTATACGCATTTGGCTAATATCAGAAGGAAGAAAATTCTTCCAAGTTGTTTTTAGTATGCGAAATAATTCGCTTTTATGCGATTTTGTGCACGGTAGTGTATAGATAATTGGACAATGCAGTTTTATCACTTGATAGGAATTTCAATAGTTGCAAATTTTAATTTATGCGAGTTTGTGAAAAACGTGGCTGTCGTATAAATTGATGACCTGTGTACATAATGTAGATAAATGAAGGGATTTGAGCAATACAATGTTAAGCCACATTTTTAAAAATTGTTCTGGAGAGCAGTTTTTCTGGTGAGAAATTCCATAGAGTACAATACTGAGCAACAAGGTGATGTTCTATATTAGGCTGCCATTTTCTGTGAAATCCAGGAAGTGGTAAAGTAACAAGCTAGAAACAGTACCGAGGAACACTCTCGTGTAAAAAATATATCATTTTTGAAAAAAAGTGGGGCTTATCATTATATTTCATTATATTCCGGAACCCTTCAAATGTACTCGTTCGTAAAAATGGACGAGTTGCAAGTACAGTTACAATAGGCTATCGTCGTGGCTACATCTTACAACACTCATGGGAATCATTACACTTTCTTATCGTTCGAAACCACATTGTCTATTATTCATAAAGAAATTTTTTACACGTCATGAAAGCATTATCAATCACCAAACTTGCATTTTGCATGATTTTAGTGGCATATTCTTCTTCTTCTTCTTAACGTTCTTCTCTCTCGTCTAGACTATGTGACGGATGGTGGATTATCATGTCAAGATAGATGAAGGGGTTTTTGAACTTGTAAGTAGTTAGCAAAGCGTTTGATGGACAAGTGTGTTTTGTGGAATCGACTTGAGTAATTATTGCTTAGCAACCAAGGTTTTTTTTTCTCGATTCTTTTTGAGACTTTTAGACAACGATTTTGTATTTTAGTGCGTGATCCCCGTAGTGCGAAATTTGGTGCGATTAAACCACAAACCATGGAAACAAAGACCTAACAACAACCATTTGTTTCTTAATATAAAAATTAGCTAAAAGACCATTAAACTATCGTGGATTAAAGGAACGAAGTTGATGTTAAAATCGATTTCAATTGCTCTACAAATTAGATGTTTACTGTTGCGCGGTTGATTTGCACACCCCGCAATGATGAATGATTAGAATTATCTATAACGAGACACGTACTTTTATGAGTTCGTTCATCCGGGTTTTTTGTTTTTTGGAGGTTGAAAAATTTAACTGAAAATGCAATAAAACGAATCGATCGTTTGTTTTATTAGTGATATTTCACTCTTCTTTGTACACTTGTATAATCACGACTTTAAAAACACGTGTATTGTTAGTCTGCACGTGACACTTTTAGAGGGTAATTTATCATGTGTGGTGGTTAATTTTTTATAACTGGTGGGAGGTACCGTTGAGATGATTAGAAAAAGTATTACATTATTCACTACTATAATGAGGAATACCCACTGTGTGGGTTCAGTGTTTCTTGATAATGTGGTGATGGATGACAAATGGTGAAATGAGTCTTTTGTTAATACTTTTGAGGATCTTTAGTGTAGAGGTTCATAATTTTCTGTTTAAGCTCAGCTCTTGGAATAATGTAAAGTTTAAACGTAAAAGATCCACTTTATTCAATATGATGGTGTAAAAATTTCGTTAATTCATTTTTGAAGTGTCCTCAGCAGTTACGCGTTACGTTCTCCTTTTACATGGATCTTTGCCTTTTAATGTCATCTTCATTGCAATTTTCAATGATTTTTCCTTTAGCTCTCCAATTTTTATGAAAATTCCCATTCTGCCTTCCACTTAATGACTCTGATAAACCCCTTTGTTTACATTTATGGTAACTTCATGGCTGGCGCCCTTCATTAATGGCGTAGAGCCAGACAAGGAAGTGGCGCGTTTGGGGGTCGATTCGTTGACCTTCGTCGCAATGGAAACAGATCTGAAATGGCCTTTGTTATCATTCCTCACACACCAAATCATTGCTAATCCTTCTTGCCAGCGTTTGTTGTCCTGGTTTGAAAATACGGTACAGTTGTCGTTGTTATTTGTCGTGACGGCAAGTTGCAGAAGATATCGGATTTTCTTCGTAGTGTCTTGACTGAACTTTTACTACTCTTCTAATTTGATTTAAGTCAAATTAATCTTCCATCTTCGAAAAAGATGGCGGACGCTGATCCTATCGCGTCGCAGCTAATCTTGCTCCCTCCCGATTCAGAATTGCTCTCGTCTCACGATGAGCTGAAGGAAGATTTAGAAAAAATCTTTAAGTCAAAGACATCCAATGAACCCCAGAGAAAAAGAATTCTGGCACATATAGATGTATTTCTACGATGTATTGGCTTTGTAAAGTTATGCCGAGATTGTGCTCCCTCGACAATGACATTGCTGAACGACAACAACCACGTCCAGGCAGTGGAAATCGATAAGTATGAAGATCACACGCTTAAAGAAGCTATCCAAGACGTGGTGAACCCTCAACTTTGTAAGTTAAATTCCGTTATCGATGATATAAAAAACCAAATGATTCAAATGCAACATACGATGGCGAAAACAGCTGATGCGATTACATCAATGGATGCACAACGGACTGCTGAAATCCCATCTCAACTATCTAGGCCTAATTCGTATTCGGATGCCTTTCAACGAACACTACCGCCTTCGTCATCATGGCCACCTCTCCCACGCCAAAAGATTTTTGTTTCTTCCGCTGGTAACCACACGGATTTCAAGAACAGTGAATATAAAAAAGTTTCAAAAAAAAAATCACGTAATTCTAAAGTGATATGGGGAACGGGAGTATCCACAAACTTGCCCATCATTTCTAAACCGAGAACTGTGCGTCTGTGTGTTGGTAACTTGAAGGAAGATATTACGCCGAACCAACTCAGTGAACACCTTACTATTAAGGGTTTACAGGTTATTCAGTGCGATCAATGGCTTACCAGTCGAGGTAAGCATTCAATTAACGTATTTGTGAGAATTGCTACGGATGACCTTGAGGAGACAATGAAACCTATTTACTGGCCAGTGGGTGTTATTGCTCGTAACTGGATTGGATCGAACCCTACTCTTGTGACTACTAAAAGTAAAAACATGGCTAATACATCTGATGATAATCATGGTGCTTCTACATCATCTGAGTGACTAACTGTTGCCAGTAATGGTGACACTCTGTGTAAAATTAAATGCCCACGAAAACAAGTTTTTGGTGGCTTGGATAAACCAGTGCATGTCTATCAGTCTGACTATTTGAATCAATTGCCAAATCACTGTTCTCAAGAAATGACTATCTTATACTTAAATGCACGATCCATGTTTAAAAAAATGGACGATTTGATTCAAATTGTTGAATCCTACCAACCCAGGATTTGTATGGTGACTGAAACGTGGCTTAACCCTTTGATTCAAGATGAACTTATTGCAATACCGAATTACATTATTTTTCGGAGCGATAGGTTGTCTCGTGGAGGGGGGGTTTTAATGTATGTACATAAAAATATGTCTTGTGATAAGAAGATTGTGTATTCTGAAAGTGGCTTTGAATTACTAGCAGTGCAAATTGGATATGCTAAAAATTCATACTGTAATTTTACTTTGGTATATAGACCTTCTTATATACCAGTTGACACTGTGTTGGACGTTTTAAGAAAAAATCTTAGTGTTAACGAAATTAATTGTGTAGTAGGTGATCTAAATGTGCCGTTTAATCTGGAAAGTAATGATGTCCGTGATATTAAGTCATTGATGCGGGGCCTTGATTGCTCGCTGCGCATTCATTACCCTACCCGTGTTACTCAACACTGTGCTAATATTATTGATGTTATGTTTTTAAGTGAATGTGTCAAATCATCTGAACCCAGCTTTGATTTTATTAGTGGAGCTGACCATTATATGTTTAAAATCAAATTGATTTTTCGATCCAGTTTTAAGAGTCCCAGTCAGGTGAAGGCACCCACTATGGCTCGGAGTATGGCAAAATTGAAGTTTGCTAGTGTTGATTGGTGTTTTATTCGTCGTTCAAATTTTAGAAGTGATATGTCATATTTAGATCAGTGTTTTAATTCTAATGAATTTTTAAAAGGTTTTACTGTTGAAGTTTATAATAAGTTGGCAGCCCATGGTTTGAAGTGGAGTACCACCACTGGTTCGAATAGTTTCCATGGATTTGGAAAAAAATGGTGGAATAATGATACGGCGAACATGCTTAAGGTGAAAACTGAAACTTACAAAAAATGGACATTACATAATTCTAGTCAAAATCTGAAAGAAGTTAAAGAAGTCAACAAGAAATATAACAAAGTAATTCAAAAAGCGAAGAGAAACGCCTTAGTGTCTACCTCTAATGTGCCCCAGTTATGGCAGATGATAAGAAATACTAGCACCTCTAATTGCGTTGAACTACCAACGTGTGAATGGAAAAACTATCTTGAATGGTGTAACGATCCGCTTAATCGTAAGGATGTTGCACCATTGTTTTTACACTTTAAGATTTTCAATAATCCGAATGTAGACCTTATGATTTCAGAACAGCAATTGAAGGATGCCATACGCGAGATGAAAACTACATCGAGTTATCCCCACGATTTGTTTAATAAAACAGTTTTGATTGAGCTGTTGGAACAACTCAAAACCCCCATTATCAATTTATTAAATGTTATCTATAAATCGGGAATTTATCCTGACAGTTGGAAAATTGCGGCTATTCGACCCATTTATAAGGGTGGTGAATCCAAATTGATGACTTCCTTTCGTCCGGTAGCTATGTTACCTTATTTGAGTAAATTAGCTGATAAAATCTTGTTTAAAGAAATAAAGCAGTTATTATGTCTTACCGTACCAGAAAATGCA
>JAQIWH010003607.1:0-19325 GCA_034695005.1 Cryptops parisi
TTGAGACAATGTAATGTACATACATAGTTGTAATTAATTAAAATGAGATACATCGTATTATACAAATGAAATGGATTTTGATTAAAATGACGGTGAAAAACAAACGGATTGTACATTTTCGAATTCCGTAAAATGTCAAAAAATGTGCTACAACGGTGCGTATTTTGACATTGTAATAAAATTAGAAACCATAACTTCCACTCTTAAATCGCTGGTCACATTGGGACAGATCTGACCCGAGGACCGTAGTTTGCCGACCTCTGTATTAGAGTATAAGACGTGTAAACATAATACCTTTTATTTAATAATAATCTTATTAAGGTTTTACAGTACAGCATATATCTTACTCTGCCATACAGCTTGCTTGTGCTGCCACTTATGGGAGACAGGGTAGAGAAGCCATACGACAGGCGTGGTGGGTTATAATGGTGCGACAGGCTTGTGCTAGTGAACAGGCAGGCTTGGTATGTATAAGCACACTGTTACGGTTGGGACCATCTCCCTTCCGATGTTTGAATGAAAGTTGGTGCGATTTGGACGCACGCATTTGTCCTTGGTGGAAAATTTGTGTTCAACGTGCAAGTCTCAATCCAGCATGTCTTATCAAACTTACACTTTCACGTATATGATTTTTTTCGCAAACGGTGCTTGCTTCACGTTTCAACATACTTGGAAATCGTGTTAGCACGTACGCTGGGTACTCAAGTTTTTAAAGCTCTCAGGGTGTTAGTTGATCAGATGATCTAGTTGATAAACACGTTGTTAAGTTCTTGTACATTTGTAAGCATCGAACGACACGCCTTTGGGTAGTGGGTGTGTAACACAGCTAATATATTAACCACCTCCTACCTTCGGGCATGTTGACGACGTGTTCGCGATGTTTCACAATTCATGTCTCAACATCGCGATGTTTCACATTTTCTCGGAGATGAAAGCTCGTACGATCAACGGTAACTTTGACGAGGTTTAACAGGATACCAATGATCTCGTCACTGAGTTGATTAGGTTTCAGATCTTTTCAGGATTCTGATCAAGGAAAATTTAGCGAGCACTAATTTGTAACTGTTTTTTTTCACTCGGTAGAATGTTCGATTTTGTTTTGAAGCGTACAGTAAGTCGCGTCGAGAAGAAGGAAGTGATAATTGCAGAACTTTTAAAAAGTCCTATTTTACTTGGTTTAGCTTACAGCTTTATTGGTTGCGGTGACAGTGGTGGTGAGGGGGGTGGAGAAGGGTTTCGTATGTTTTTCTACTACCCGATACTAAAAATAACGCACGCACACAAACGGCGACAAGCGACGTGGGTGCTACAGCGCACTATAGGGCTCGTCATCAGTGACTGGCTGACGAGATTCAGGAAACGAGGATCTGAAGTGGAAGTGGAAGCCGAAGCTCAGCTGGCGGAAGGACCTCCGGGGTTGCTTTCCCCGCGCCACGGGAACGACTCAGACGATGGTCGTCGCAACGCCGCGGGAGACACCGCGAGGAGTCCGACGACATCGATCGGGGCACTTTTATCTGGGAAGAAAACAAGCCGAGTGGCTCTCTTACCAGCGAGGCAAAAAAAAAAAAAAAAAAACCGAAACTCCGTCTCCTAGTAGCCATCCGTTGTCGGGTTTCATCAGGTTGCTTGGAGAAATTGATTTTTTCGTATTCCATGTTGATAAAAATAAGAAACAATTTTTGTGGTAATGTTGACCAGTTCGGGAGACATAGAAAGAATTACTGGTATTTAATATTTTTTTTCTCATTTATTCATCATACAATTCAGAAGAATTGAAATTTAAATTCGTTGATACGCGTTGTTTTCTTAGGTCCTAGTCATTCGCGGGATTGACATCGCTTCAGTCGACAAAATTTAGAACAACTTGTGGCAGTCTTTCGTGTCTTCGTCATCCTCATCTTATCATCATCACTCTTGTACTTTCCGATTTAATTAAGTCTGAGGGCCAAATGACACAATCGTATGGCCAGTCAATGCCTATTAAATCACCAAGTACTGTACCTACCTAACTTCGTGTCAAAGTGGATTTTTTCAGTCAGATAGAAATAATCTTAACCTGCGGCTGCCGGAGGAAACTTGAGTTAGTGTGTCTTTCATCGGTTAAAACAGAAATACATTTTACATCTACCATCAACGTGTGTGAGAAAAAAAAACCGATAAAACACCTCTCGTTGGTCGTGATAAATTGAATCTAGTTCTCGTGACAATAGCTCGGAAGGGAAAATGGAGTCGGGTCGCGGCTGGGGTTGTGCGAGAGGGGGGGTGGATTACCCTCGTCATGTGCCTGCGTGGTTGCTAAGACGACGACGACGACTACTACTACTTTTGCTGCTGCTGTTGTTGCTGCTGCTGCCTCTGCTGTAGTAGCTTCTGTGAGACTGTTCCTCGAGTGCCTCCATTATGGAAATGCAATTATTTGGCTCGGAGGCTCGCACGTCGGACAAGCGCTGCTCCTCTCGCCGTTGACATAGGCCGCTGGATACGGTTGCCCCTAATGTAATCAGCCGCCGTAATTAGGCCGAGAAAAGGAGAGGCGATGGCGCGTGCGCGACCCCAGTTCGACTCGTCCATCGAAGGCGATTTCCAAAGAGAAGCTTCATTTCTGAAGCGAGTGCACTTCATTAGCTTCGAGGCACCGTCACCACGATGACGACGACGACGACTACTACTGCTGCTACTTCTATTGTTTCTACGAGGGCGGAAGAAGTGGGGACAGGCACTCTTCTTACTGCTGCTTTATAGTAAAAGGTCTCTGCTTCCTCACTCCACGGGCAGAGAACGCTTCTGACGTCGCTGAGAGGAAAAAAAGGGACTCATTCACTTAGCTGGTTTCCCGAGGAAGTGAAAATGCACACACTGGGCTTCTACGCTAAGAAAGCTCCAAGTTAAAAATGAAAAAAAAAATCATGAAAATGAAGCAGCGTCGAGACCGACAAATTGCCCCAATCCAGATGTGCGTGGCTGTTGTGCTCTAGGGAGACACGCGCATGAGAGAGTAGAAGCAAAAATAAAAAGGTTCCTGTTTTACCAACTCTTGAAGTTTTAAGATCGAACGTTGGTGACATTTAACAACGTAAAACTTAATGCTTTGAATTTTAAATTTTTCTTGACGTATCCAATCTGGGTGACATTTGGCTGTATAATGGTTACAACAGGGTGGGTAGTTGACATTTTAAGGTTGCTTAATAGAGTGAGAGAATAAGTAAAATACGATACATTCAATTAGTAGTTAAACCGCAAGTGTTTGCATTTCAATACAGCTTAATACTAGTAATACATATTTATTGGAAACATTTAGCATGAATAAATGGACAGCACAAACAAAAAACAAAAAATAAAATACAAGAAAGAATAAACGTGAGAAAAAAAATCAGAATACTATAAAATTGTCTTTGTTATACTAGAAATACCAATATAACTAGACACAAAAATGCCTAGTTTCTCACCATAAATTCGTTTAAATTCGTCCTCTACAATCCTCCCGACCTCACATGTAAACGCTATCCTTATTCTGCAATGGCTAAGTGGAATGAATTACCACTCTACATACGAAAATTAGGAGTTCATCCCGAAATAACTCAACTTGATGTATTCAGTAATGTTGACAAATTAATTTTCAAACATGTTAATCTAGCATAACAAAAATGTCATTTTATGTTATTTTTATAGTTATATTTTCTTGTTTTGTTTTTTGTAAATTCCTTTGATTCTTTTTTGCTGAATAGCTTTACTATTACTTGTTTGTGTATTTGGTCCTCATGGATCGTTTAATTCAAAAATAAATAAAATAAAATAAATAAATAAATAAAAATGAATCCTATTTTACAATACGCCATAGTTACTGTATATGAGGAGACGCTTCTATATTTCGTATTCGCAGAATCCAAACTGTCTACAATAGAATAACCCGAACACTTCAATTTAGGACTATATGCCTCCATTACTTTATTTTTGAATAAAATAAAACAAAGATTGAAAAAAAAAATCTTTGTCCCAACCTGGGATCGAACCAGGGACTTGTCGTACTCGCGAAAAGACGTTCTACCACACTGAGCGATTTCATTTTAAAAACCAGAAGTTTGCTACCAGTCACAAAAATGATATCTTATAATTAATAGAATCCTTGAAGTCAGCAAAGTTATTCTCAATGAATCACATCCACTTTATTTCACCAAAGATGTAATCAAAGTACTACACAACTGTAAAAATAGTCCCAAGATACCTCATCCCTAACTATCTTTCTTCCCATTATACTTTCCCACAGAGTGGAATTCCCTCCCGTACCCGATGAGGAAAAAGACCCTCGAATGCACTAACAACTAGATGCCAGAAAGGCTGCATCTACTTTAACTCACTTTTTTCTGGCCACGTCACACACGAAGATA
This sequence comes from Cryptops parisi, assembly GCA_034695005.1. Taxonomy (NCBI): domain Eukaryota; kingdom Metazoa; phylum Arthropoda; class Chilopoda; order Scolopendromorpha; family Cryptopidae; genus Cryptops; species Cryptops parisi. The sequence goes on from JAQIWH010003607.1 coordinate 4,389, forward strand.
TTACTAAACTTTTCTCTATACAGGGTGGTTCATTTATCGTGACATCCAGTGAGAACGTAAGAAACAAATGTGTCAGGCAAACATTGTATGAGGGGCGTTGTAGTGGTGCTACTTTCATTGACCTTGAATTAATTTTATTTTATTTATTTTTATTTAAATATTAATTACTAGTAAATAGCTCGTCAAAAATGACGGGAAAGTTGTTTATTGCTGTCATATTGCTCATGTTGTCTGTCATATCCCATATTGCAATATTCGTTACAGTTATTTATTCATTTAACTCAATATTCGTTACAGTTGGAGTATTTATTTATTTGTTTCGTTTCGTTTCGTTTCGGTTGTTTCTATAGAAACATAACTGGTGAGGAGGAGGAGGAGGAGGCAGATTTTGCATTTTATAGCAATTAGATTATACATTCCAGAGGGAAAAAACTCATATTTTGTGGACTCAATAGCTTTCTCGATTAATCCTTTTACTCGTTGTTTGTTTGTTTGTTTGTTTGTTTGTATTGTTTCCTGTTTTTACAAGTCGCAATCCCATTGGATTGTTGGGTGAAAAAATAAAAATAAAATAAAAACAAACAGACTTTCATTAAAAACTCACACATGGATAAGGATAATCTACTATAAATTAAACAAAATAATGTAATGTAACCGATTGTTAGCTTCTACATGTAAACGATCGTTCTCCAAATAGTGATTGGTGATAGTGATCGTCAATGTACATTTTGATGTCACCATTTAGAGAATGTTAGACACAGAATAGACACAACAAAAAACGATTCCCTCACGAACCTTCTTTGCCTTCCAACTTATTTCTTCATCAACTTTCCTCACGGCAACAATGTTCATGATCCAAGACACGTATACGAGCAGCATTGTTATATAGTGTCACTGCATAGTCACACTGGTAGCTTACATTTTCTCTTTCAATCTGTGACCCGTTTTTCCTGCATACCCTTTTACACAATTTTCACACCCAAACTTGAATACCAGCCCTGTTTCAACGATCTTTTGCTTTTTATTCCCAAACATCTTCCGATGGCAGACGCTTTTTTGAAGAATAATTTTATCCCCATCTTCTTTATAATTCTCCCAATCTTATCCGAAGCTTTGTCAATGTATTGTCATTCAACCCGATTTTTCTTGGATAGTTTTTTTTTTTAAATTTTATACGTCTCGTGGAGACATTTTATTAAAAACAAATTTGTTATGTACATAAAATGAAAAATGATATGAAATATATACAGTGATGATGATGAAAAAGATAGATGCAATGGAGAGCATCTTACACGATTTACAATTTATATCAACAAATCGAATTTTTAATTTGAAAAAGTAAAAAGGAACATGATTTTAATTTTAATTAGTTTTTTTTTTCACTTATTGATCTTTCTGAAACTTTTGTTGATGACATCATTTTTTCTTAAACACTTTTTCACACGGTTTATGTCGTCATCCACGTAACATTCATCCGAGATAGGACGGACTTATTAATACATTTTATCAAATTCACTTTTACTTCAATACCTAATGGCTCAATAACTAACGACAATTTACATCCATCCTATCGAAGACCGTACAATATACAGTATGTTGCAACAATTTATCCATGAATTAATTACCATTTCCAATACAATATAAATCCGTACACTAGAATATCATTTTTTTTTAATTGTAATCTTAAAGTTAAACCAGTTGTATCGGAGAATTTGTGGCTGTGTACATGAATTTTTGAAAGAAAATAAATAACTAATTTCTCAAACTGATGCCGGTGTTTTTTTATACTTTTTTATATTTATTTTGATATACTGTACAGTATTTCTATTATTTGTGGAAAAGAAGTAAGACGTGGGATCCATGGAAGGCTTTTATTGGCTCCATTGCAACCTCATTCTTCGGCAAGATCGATTTTTAATAACTCAATTTGGTGTGTAACGAAGACAAAATAATGAAAAACGAAACCCAGCAAAACCTATTCAATTCGAATTGATTTCACTTTTCAGTTTTGAATTTACTCGTTTAAGCGAGCATGGGTGAGGGGAGGGAGAAGGTCGAAACGTCGAACGACAACAAAAGTTAATTGGTTTTGGAGCTGACTAATTTTGTCCGAGATAAGTGAAACGAAAACAAAGCCGACAGAGTACAAATTCTCTCGATGGGAATTTTTTCCATTTTTGCTAACTCCTTGGTGGGAAAGGAAGAAGTAGTCAAAAAAGGATACAAGAATTTAAAACAATGGCATTTTCAAGTCTTTCTTTTTTATCTTTGAATGCTGCGATGGAAACGACGGACGTTTTCATTCATTATAATTTTGTCAAATAGATGGCTCAATGTTCAACGAGGGTTGAACAACTTGTAGGGAAAATCACCTGCTTTACGTTGTCTAAACGAAAAAGAAATGTGTTGCATCGAGCCAACCAACTCGTGTACGGAAGGAAGGACTATCTTGTCTGAAATGAAAGTGTCTGAAAAACGATTGTTGCGTCGTTTTGATCTGCCTTGGAAAAAAAGGCCAGCACCGGGTGGGATTTGGATAAGACGAATCAGGGCGACACAAGATGTGAAATTTTCATTTGGGTTGGATTCCCATCTTTTCCTTTCAGTGGCGGCGGCGGCTGCTGCTACATTTTTTTATTGCCACTATGAATGTATCATCAAGAAACTGACATTGCGTATGAAATGGAATTTTGACGCGACTGCCTTCACACCACGTTGCCTTCTGATAACGGATGTTGAATTTTTCTTGTCTTCTTTACTCTATTGCGAGTCATACAGAACTTCCGATACCGATACGGCTACATTTTCCGATGAGCGAGCTAAAGAAAAAAGTCGACGACTCGTGTCGAGGTGAGTCGAAGAGCGAACGTGGTGGCAGACTGAGCATCGTGAAGGCAATCGCTACATCGAGCCGACTGGCTGGCTGTCTCTGCAGGTGACATCGATGCTATCGTTGTCACCATCGTTGTCGTCGTCGTCGTCGTCGTCGACGCAATGCCTCGCGTTCCGTCCCAACAGCAAGACCACGAAGTCAACTTCCGTGCATCTCGCCCAAGTGCAAATCGAAAGCAATGTCGTCGAGTCTGTCGTGTTTGTGTTACGGGAGCACGCAAAAAAATCATCATCAATCCATTGATCGAGGAGTCACGAGTGAGGGTAAAAATGAATGAGAAGAGAAGTCACTTTTTCGCTTTTTCTATTTTAACTTTTTTTGTTTGTTTTTTTAAATAACTACATTCTTTAGGGACAATACATTGAAAACAGATAAAACTCAAATAGAAACATTTTCAAACAAAATAAATACAGATAAACATTAAAAGTTGATAATTGGTTGGCTATAAGTAATCTAGCCGACTAATACATGGTTTGTAATGATTTGTTTCAAATCATAGCTTAAAAGAACTACCCCTACTTAGTAACCCCTAACACCCACTTCATAAATATTCCATCTATTATACTAATATATCCCATTCACGTTCAACTATGTCATTCAACTATGTCATTCAAAAACTATGTCATTCATCTTAGAAAAGCCTTGCTCAATCATGTGCTGTATTCTTAATATTTTGTTTAAATTTATTTATTTTTTTTTTGTATTTTCAAACTGTTATTCTACACTTTTTAACAAATTGTATTGTCCCTACGGGATGTATATATATTAAATAAAAATAAAATTAAATAAAATAAATAAATTTTATTTGACCACAACACATCTCCATACCAACATTAACCAGTACCCTTTCAATATATTTGTAGAATGGAATTCACTCTCCTTCAGACTGCGCAAGTTTGCCAGTATACCAATCATAGTTGCAAACCTCCCCATCTTTGATCGTCTCTTGTATAAACACATTAACTTATCATAGCACTTTAATTTTGTTCTAGTTCCATTTTTAAGTTCCAAAGTGTTCATTTTCTGTATTCAAGTGGTTCACCACTTTTTTGTTGTTTGATGTTTTTGTATCTTGGTCCACTTTGGACTGTTCTCGTAGATAAGTAAAATAAATAGATATGTAGAAAAAACAGTACATTTGTGAAAGTTGCAGGTGAAAGGTATTGAACGTAAAGTAATGCGTTCCAAACTTTTTGACTGAATTGTTATGAAACGAGTGTGGTCTTTTTTAGGTATCGATTAGAGAATAAAGTGTAATGGGTGTTTTGGATTGAGCATTGCTTTGGAAAACTGTTTAATTGCTAACCAAACGTGTTTTTGATCGATTATGTTTCGTAGTTTAGCGCGTGCCGTAGATTGCGGTAAGAACTTTTCTTTTGTCATCTACGGTACGTTGCCAACGGAATGGCAAACAAACCAAGAAATGCCGGAAGAGACGGATCTGCGGCACTTAGCAGCGTGTGGTTTCGTCATGGCCTAAGAATCATCGTTCGTCCAACCACTAACGACGCTCTGCGTTATCGCGAGTTATGTTTTTTTCATCATTTAATAAACCACGAGGAACGCTGACCGCGAGTCAGCTGCGAGTTTGGAAATAGATTTGCGTGTCGTGTGCCGCGAAGAACGTCGGATGAGAAAAATGTCATTTCTCCGCTTAAGTGGAATTCCATTTTTTTTTGTCTTGGTGGGGTGCTCTCATTTTGAAACTGTCGTCAAAAACATGTTGAGTCAAAAACGAAGGTTTTTCTACGCGCTTCTTCCATTTGTTATCGGCCGAGCTGGTTCTTCACGAGAGCCACCGTTCGTCTTTAACGATCTCGGTTCCTGGGGTGTCGGTGATTAAAGTGTCTCGTTGCTATCTTTTGTCGGCCGTCAATTAGGTGAAGAAGACGACTTTTTAATAACGACTTTTGCAGCGTTCTTTTCCCATAAACTTTCTTCTCGCCCGCGGCACCAACGAGAGCGATAGCGTACGTCGGCGGAGGAGAAGGAGGCCAACTTAAAGGAGGAGGAACGACGACGACAACGAAGTCAACCAGCGCCTGAGTTACAGTCGCTGTCTGTACACGCCCGTGCCGTTGCTCGGTGCTGACGTTGCCCGCCTCTTTCTGTCTCGCCTTGGCAAGAATTTCAAAGTCTATTCTTCTTGGTTGCATTCTTTTTGGCCAAAGTTGTTGTTCTACAATAAGTTTTGCGAATGCCAAGAGTTAATTCCTACTTTGAGGCCATCTGGGAACATTCTTTTTTTCGCTTTTTCTTCTTGTGAAGAGAACGTGGTGAACGCTTCGTTTTGAGCATCGCCTTGCAGGGCGCTACGGTTATCGTAGCGTGAAGAAGCGGAGGAAGAAGTCGTCTATCGTTGTTTTGGCTGCTGCCGATGCGACTCGAACGTGATAGAAACACGTCGGTGTTACACTCTTGCGGAAGGTTGGGTTGACAAGATGTTGCTTCCCAGTGTATACGGTGCAGTATCTGTAGTTGCAAAAAAAAAACGGCATCGGCGATGAGTGGTTTGGGTTTGTTGCGCGAGGCGGTCGAACGTGTCGGGTTCGGGAAATCGATGAAGGTGGTAGTGGCGGTGGTGGAGTTGGTAGGCGAATAAGAAGAGCTGGGCTGACGTTGTTCCGTGATGGCAATAAGAAGCGAGCGAGCGAGCGAGGCCCCTCTGGCCTCGTGTAAACATAAATAACACCCCTCTTCCGATCTCGTATCTGTCGAGTCAACATCGACTTTGACGACGAAAAATTCGTTCGTTGTTTGTCGCATCTCGGAACGACCGAGTGCCAAAGTTGGTCGGCGAACACATGCCTCTTCTAATTGGAAAAATGAACATAACGCAACGCCAACGCGGAAGGGCTGCTTTTCATTTTTAAAGCGTCGCTCTCGTTCGAAACGAAACGAAACGACGCAGAAAGGAACGACGACCACCACGACGGTTGCTTTGTGCCGCGTGGCTCGAGGGATTCCTTCACCGTCGAAGACTATTTTTTTCTTAAAGCTTCTTTTTTCCTGTCACGAACAAAAAAAATTTTGAGTTATATGCGCTATTTTACAAAATACAAGTTACAATACATTATGCTAGCCCATCGTTCCCAGTTTTCACAATGCGTGTCATGGAAACCAGTTCGTTTTCCGTTGGTTTTAGGTGATAAAAAGATGGAATAATGCTTTCTGCTCGCTTCTCGATATCGAGAGAAATGAGTCGTTTTCTAAATAGGTTTTATGGCGTACTTCATGAAACGTAGTGACATTCTTGCCCCATACTTTAATCACCTCCTAACTTGCTGTTTTTCGATTATTTTCTTATGCATTTATCGTTTCTTCGTTCTGCTGATGATGAACGCGTGACATTAGAATGTATTTTATGTATTACTGTATATCCCCTTCATTTTTTTGAAGTTTTAGTACCATTTCTACCCTAACCCTTCACCATTACAAAATAATTCCAGAATACCTTAGTCACCTTCATAACAGGTATTCCTTACAACACTGCTCCACTTCGGAACAATATGCCACTCTACTCTTACAAACAGCTTCAATACATGTGTCGCTCCCCAATGCGATAAGTCTTGTTTTCATTTGAAAAAAAAAATCACTTTCAAAATAGACGAGCTTTGGCTGAACTTTCGGCTTGTTGTGAATCCGTTGGAATTAACACTTGATCCAAATAAAAAATATATTTCACGTGTTTTTTTCCAATACGAGTACTTTCAAAATTTGGTTTGAAAACAAAAGCACAGTATCAAACTAGGTTAAAAGGTTGTACTAAAAACAAATTTTGTTTTTATTAAACTTGTTTATGCATGATGTTTCCGTGACCAAGCCCCCCTTTACGATGAAAGGGGGGCAAAACGTTGGAGGAGTTTGTTTATTTTCTCAATCTACCTGGATAGTCAAGGTAGGCGCTATATTTGTTACATACTTGGTAGCTCGTTTACTTGTTTTTAAACATGTTAGTTAGGGTAAGGAATTCAAAATATTTCATTTACTATTGATGATTATTTTACATATTTTGTTTCACGTTTGAATGGTGTATGTCTCATGTATTGTCTCTATTGGACGTGAAATATTACAAATAAAATAAAAATAAATTTTAAGTATTTTGAGATTGGTTGCAACCATTTTGCCGATACGTGGAATTTATTTTATTCGTATCGTTTTTTGGGTCGGTAAGGAAAAGAAATCTCCCGAAAAACAAAATCAAATTTGAGATTGCGTTCCTCTTTCCCGTCATCGGGTTTGTTACTGATGAAAGTAACTAACAACAACAAAAAAGCGATGGAGCCTTCATCCAACAAAACGCGATGGACACCGAAACTCTTTCTTGTGAACATCCTTAGGTTTTGCAATCGAGAAATTAATTGAGCGTGAAACCGAGGTCCCCGAAGCGTTCTCTCTTCTCGTACGGTATCTACTAATCGGAGAGCAAGCACTACTATCATCATCTCGAAATGGCCTTCGTCGAAACGAAGGAAAAAACGGCAGCCACGGCAATAGCGGCCAACAGGAAAAGTCTTCTCGATGGTGACTTGGGCGGAAGTGGTGGTGGCCGTCTCAGGTGGCCACGTTGTCAGCCGATCCGCTCGGTTCCTCCCCCGCGTTGCTACCCTTTTCATCGTTCGAATCGTTTAGCGGCCATAATGACGATTTCTTTCTTTGCCGCTTCCTTTGGCCGCTTTCTTTTCTCTTCGGCTACCAAGATTGTTTTTCTCGTGAACTGGAACCAAAGTTGACTGAAGCCTCGAGATTCCCGCTATAAAAAGAAATAAGAGGCGAGTTAAATGGGGACTGGCATCGGCAGAAAACGGTTCCTTTCAGTCCTCGAACCCATCGATTTCTTTTTTGATGCTTCTCAGCGTGCCCATTATTTCTTACACGCTCGTTGCAGCTGATCCTTTTTTCTTTGGGTAATCCTCGTTGAAGATCTTGATGATGATGGTGATGATGTCGGAGTTCGAATTGACTTCCCTCGTCTTCATTCGTCGTTAACGAGTTGAAACTCTTCTCGGTGGAAAGTTTCTTTTCTAACGCTGTTATTTCTTTTACTCCTTAGACACCAAGAGCAGCGTCCCTCCTCGCTTGACCCACGTTCGCAGCGCTCTGTCGGTGCAACAAGGAGAAACGACGCAACTGCCGTGCGCCGCCCAAGGTTACCCGGTCCCGACGTATAGGTAAGTGCCTGTATCCGAAATGACAACGCTTCCGGACTTGTTTTCTTCCTATGTAATTGAGACCTACGTGTAGGATGAGTCACTCGGACTTCTGGCAGCGGTGGATGGTTGCGTTCGTTAGGCACTGGCAAGTTATCATCAAGTTAGCATTTATAATTAACTAATATCGTGCCGCCATAGAGCTCGTCTAACTGGCATTACGATCGGAGATGACACCAGACAGTTATTTTTATGCATCAGGTGCAAACTAGCGTTAGAAGCGAGCATCATGAAGCGGATCCAGTTCGATCTTCCTTATCAAATCAATTCATTATCACCCGCAAAGGCATTCTTTGAACGTTTTAACTCATTTAACAAATGTTTTTGTTGAATAGTAATGGTATATAATACTTATAGTGAAGAGGAAAGAGTTCATTGAAAACAAAATAATTTAATTGAAAATGTTGTGCTTCGTGGTATTGCCACGACTGGCCACCTCCCGTTCTTAGCAACAAGGTTAGCTTTTGCAACGTCTCGTTTTGTTGTCTTCGCTGCATCATCTCTTGACTTTTCAACAATAGCCTACGAGGCAGTAGTCGTTCAAGGTTTTATTTGGCATCGTTGCTAATGAAAGGGTCTTTTTATTTAACCTCGTATTTTCTGTAGCATCGTTGCTTTCTAACGTTACGGTTAGATTCTTCAATGGGTAAAAAACTGAAGTAAACAACGGTCACCTTGCCTTTTCCCCATCTATTTCGGTATCAAGAGAGGGTTTTTCTGGGTCTTTGACCACTAGGTTAAAGGCGAACGACCGACGAGGGTGTTTGGTTTGTGGACGAAACCACGATCACGTTCGAGTTTTACTTTTCTCCCCAAGTAGCTAACCTACCTCCGGGGGCTGGGTTCGAGAGTTTCTGGCTGCAAAAGCGGCACCGGTAATGTCGTCGTCGTCACTCTAGGGATAGGGAGCGCTGTAACTGAAATAGGAAACGCTTCCGAATGCCAAAGGGCGAAGAACGGTGCCGCCGAAATTAACAGCAGCTGACTTTCCATTAACTCTGTCTCCCGCGTCGGATGGATTTTCCGGTCCTCCCGCTGGATGCTCCCGAGGAATCTTTCTTCGTGCCTGGAGTGAAGTTCTCTGGAATGCGGAGCTGAAATTCCTCGTTCCCGCCGCCGCCTATCCGCCAACTTTTTTCCCGTGGCTTTCTGGTTAAAGGTATTCACCTTTGTTGCCGCGATGCCACGAGGAACGTATTTATTCAAAAAAAGAAAAGCGTATAAAGATTGGAAACACCCGGGGGAGAACTAGCTCCCAAAGACGTTGGCTCATCTACGAAGAATGGTGAAAGACAAGTTGTTAGAAGCTTAATTTTTCCAATGTTGCCGTGACTTTTTCGTTGAATGAAAATAATGCTTTTATTTTTAAATGGTTATATAGCAGTGCCATGTGTTCATCAAGGTATGTTTTTTATGTCGACAGTTGGTTTCGAGCCAAGGAGAACCACGTGTCGCCAGTGGTGTCGAGTGGTCGGGTCCAGGTGTTCGGAGGAACTTTACAACTCCGTAACGTCCACGTCGCCGACAGCGGAGCTTACCACTGCGTCGTTAACAATTCGGTCGGTACCGAAAGGTCCGAGACATTGCTCACCGTGACCGGTAAGTCCTATTTCGTTCACTTTTGTCTCGACCCGTATCACCTAACCGCGAGAAACCAAACTCGTTTTTTTCATGTAGAGTCTCTTTTCTCAAAAATATTTTTCGGGTGTCTTAAGCTGGATATGGACTCGCTGAAGTCTCTGTAATTGGTTTCTCGATCGTCCGTAACGTTCATGGCCAAAACCAAAATGCCGTCTTCCATCGTCCATGACTTGGCCATTCTTGTTTTTTTTTCAACCACATTGCCCATACAGTTTTTATACACTTTGGTTCTCGCTGCCTCGCCTTTTTTCTTTCCTGCGTTTTTTTTTGCGTTTCCCTGTAGACTCGTAAAGCTCTGGGGGAGGGAGTGAGAAAAAAGAGCCGTTGTCGGCCAAGCGTTGATGTTGTAAGTCACGTCCGCGTAAGATTGTGTCGCCCTTTAAGGCGTGTACATCGACGCAACGTTAAATTGGCTCCACTTCACGGGGTGAAGTTTATGGCGCACGAGGATCTCTCGTCGTCGAATTGAGCGAGAGAGAAAAGCTTGTCGGCAGAAACGAAGCGTTGTCGTCTTTGGCACGTCTCTTTCTCCTCCTCATTGACTCACGAACCACCGCTTCTCATCTTTTTGGTGATTTTTTTTTTATTTATATTGAAGTAAAAAAAAGAACGCTTACGAGACGATGGTTTCAACTTTATAAAAAAAAAGCAGGATACGAAAATGGGCCAGCACTAAGATCATCTTTTTCTTTTCACCTTCGACACGCGCTCAAAAAATATCGGATGTTTTAAAGCTCGTTTTATTTGTTGCTGTTTGTTTCCCCGCCAATGTCGGTGCGTTAAAGCATCGTCGTCGTTTCGGTAGCGTTGCAAAAATGATGAACCCTTTTAATTTTAAAATCTCTCGTTCGAGTCGTAACGGCTAGTGGAACGGCAGGTAGTTGCCTCTGGCGCTGCTGCTGCTGCTTTGCTGCGTCGCTGGAAGCCAACGTGGAGGCTGATGTTGACGTGCTTTGCAGGAAAACCCTCGAACGATCTTTGGGCGTTGATGATGAAAGAGGTTAAAAATTGAAGCGACTCGGCTTCTAATGCTCGTCAAGTATGGATGACGAGAGAGTTGGGGGGCAGTGAATTAAAATTCATGCTGCTTTATTGCAAATGGCCTTGATGCTGAGTTCTACCCTGAAGGGGGAACATTGAACATGACGACTTTGGCGGTATTCGATAAATTAAAGCCTGTTGTTCTTTGATGGTGTTGACATCTGCGATCAACACGTTTTCTTACTTAAATAGTCAAAGACGTTAATTACAGTATGTTTTAACGAATCTGCGACAAAATGTCGGGATAATATCGCCGACAACACGTCACAAAAAAAATGTCGCCTTAAAACATTTCATGATAAAAACCATCGCGTCACGTAACAAAATCCTAAAACAACGTATTATTTAAACAATTAATATTTTTTTTTGGTTAATTTATTAGCTTTTTCTTTTCTGCCTTGTATGTTCCGGGTTGTGTTTAATTTTACGTTTCTTGAAAAAATCTATTTGAGTAGGTGAAACATTGGAAGGTTTTTTTATTTTATTTTATTTTATTTTATTTTATTTTATTTATGAAACGATTATTTGCAATCGAACATAACAAAACAAACCAGTAAAACACGTAAACAATTAACAAGCTAGTCGATATAAAGCAAGCGATTATATAGAAGTCTGTTAAATTTTTTTGTATTTTCATGTATATATATATGTGTGTGGTTGGGAGTTTTCAGATTCTTAATGGTAGATTAATCCAGTTTTCAAATACACAATGAGGGTAATTTTTGTATTGAGTAAAATGTGTTGTCTTGTCGTGGTGGAATTTATAAGAGGTGACGATTCTTTTATTGTTGTCATTAATAAATTTGGTACTATGATAATGTAATGGGTGGGACGGGTCAATGATTATGAGGTATAATTTTTTCAGCTGATGATATAGAATCATTTTGGGTATATTAAGTAGTTTAAAAGTTGTTATACTCCATTTCACATTAGCTGGCATAGAATTTGCTTGAAGCAGCCAAGGGGCAAGCTAGGTGATCACACCATCTCGCGCGCCTAACACCCTTGTATCCATACTGGCGGCAGTGGCAGCAACTGAAAAGTGTGAGAGGTACGCTCGTCAACCATTGGCTGATTCATCTCGCTGCCTCCAATTCCAATTCCAATTCTAATTCTGTGCCAGCTAATTTGGGATAGAGTATAGGTTGTAGGTGGGTATTCTACCCGTCAGTGGGAGGCGCGGTGAACTTTATTGTTACTTTGGTTTCAAAAACTTAGTCTCTTGCCGGTTTTTATCATGTTCATCAAGGTGTGGAATTCTTTTATTTTTTTTTTATTTTTTTCCACGTTATTAAAAAGCAACTTAAACATAGTTCTAGCTTTACTGTGAACATTTTTTTATTACATGCGTTTTTTCTTTCATTAATTTTGTTGATTTTTCACAAAAACACAGGCAATATTTGACTCAACCCTTATTGTTCAAGTGTTTTTGGTTCTTGTAAATTAAATTTGAACAATGAAAGTTTACCTTTGCGTCGTTCTTTTTTTTTTCAAAGGCGTGAAGTTAAAAAATAAACGTTAAACCAAATTTCGCTTTTATTTTGTTGAAAAAATAACCAAAATTGATAAAAAAAAAATGTCGTGTTTGTTTTATTTCAGCAACAAAAATCAAGTAATTCGTTTTTTTATTCGGTTTTTCCATTTTATATATTTATCCATTTATTTATTTATTAATTGGCAGACCAAGGGTCAATACATTAAAAAAGATAATGGTTATACACACAAGTCATATATTGTATTAGTAAATCTTTTTGATAATGGGTGGTAAAATTGGTCACGTAATTACAGACAACAAGTTTTCTCAATTTATATGGCATTTAAATGCCATTCTGCAATTTATAGCTTATGGCAGTTTCATAAACCATATTTATTTATTTATTCATTTAAGAACAGGACCAAGTTCCACTCTATACATGACTACACTAATAGAAAATAACAAATAACAATGGATAAAGTGCAGAAAGCAACAGATACACATAATATGCAAACAAATATAACAACCAATATATTGAAGGACTTACGGTTTTGTCTATTTCTTGTTTCACATTGAAAGACAAATTTAAATAAAATTAGCCTCACGGCTAATCGCTCCAACAGAGAAATATATGGTGCAATGGAGGTTTTTTATTTTTAACAAAGTGGAAAATTTTACGAAGGCGATGATATTTAACCCTCTATGGAACAACGTTGCCATATGGCAACATTCCCCTTTTAAAAATTATATCTTTTTATTCTTCACTCCAATTTTATCGTTGCTTTAAAACAACAAAAGAACCTCTCAATCAGAGCAATTGACTTTTTCTTTGATCTCTTCAAATTTTGTGTATAACAGCAACACAAGCAACAATTCAAATTTTCAAACTCAGCTGTAAAATTATACTTCTATCATAGCGAAGTGTAAAGATCTAGATCAGTATCGTCAACCGATGGATACTTGATTTAGAAACTATTTTAATATTTCAAGGCATTTTAAAATGCAACAACCGCAAGGGATCACAATTTGTTTTAATTAATAATTAATTTGTGACTCGTTGGGAAGATTCGTTGCCGTTTCGCAACGAGTACTGTATGTTTTCTTATGAAAAAGGATTTTAATGAAAAAACTTGTAACAAAATCGTGTTTGACAAGCGTCCTCGTAATTGAGTTTTAAGTGTTTTTTCGGACAATGAGAAAAATGGCGCTGATCGATGAGGTTCTTTCTCGCTTTCCAATCGGGCTTCCGCTTGGCCAAGTCGGAAATCCCGTATTATTTGTCTTCTTGCGCTGGCCCACCTTTGTTTTCTACAGAACTAGCAAGGTGGTGATGGGGGTCGGGGCTACTCGCACCGTCGCGTAGGTCCCCCGAGTCTCAACGACTTCGGTGGTCGGCTTTCTCACTCGGGAAATAAACTCATAAGTTAGGCTCCAACTTTTTTCTCTACGTGGAAATGCTTTCTCAGCAGCGCGTTGCACGTTTTCACACCATCCGATAGGAAGGCGTCGAAAAACCCTTTGGTTGGCAATGCCCCTTTTCGTCGTAAATCTACCTTCCGGACAGGTATCCAGGGCGTTCGTATTTAAGGGGGATTTGTGACTCGACACCGTGGAAGTGGAATCCTCACCGGATTCCGTGGCTAGCGGTCGAACGGTAAAGAACCCGACACGGATTGGCTCTTAAGTCTCGCTTCCTCGGATCTAGCGGTAGAAACACCCGATGGAATATTCATTGATGCGACGAGTCAACTTAACGACCAAGCAACGCATTAACAACGTTCTATTTTCACTCTGGTTGCCTTGTGTGATATTCTCGACTCACTGATCCGCTGTCACGGCCACAAATCAAGGACGTCGACAGAAATTTTATTTTATTTGTAATACTGTATTTTGATTTGATTTGATATTTGTAGGAACAAATAGGAATGGTTCATCCGTCCTGTGTTTCCGCGTTTCTTATTTAGATGTTTTGCTAGGGCTGATTGTTTCCTTGTTTTTCTTAGCTCCTCTCACCATTCAGATCGATCCACGTCATCAAGTGGTCGACGTGGACAAATCGGCTTCTCTGCATTGCCGAGTGACGGGTCATCCGTCACCCCGAGTGACGTGGTGGAAGGACGGCAAGCCTTTGGTGCCCGAACGCCGGGTTCTTCTCGCCTCTCGCGAAGTGTTGCGAATCGCTTCGGTGCAAAGAGAAGACCGCGGCATGTACCAGTGTTTCGCCCAGAACGCCCACGCCGCTGTTCAGGCGACGGCAGAACTTCAGCTCGGAGGTAAAAACAAACAAACAAATAAATCGATTTATTTTGGCTTGTTTAGTTCAATCGACCTGTTAATTTTATTATTATTTCGGTTATCCAAAAAATAATTTATTTATTTTTTGATTTTAAATTTATCGCTCACATGGGACCACAAAAATACAACAAAAAAGGGATTTTGCATTTTATTTTTTTCATTTTATGGTTAGAACTAGGGCGGTATCTCTAACTTTCGTTCTTGATTAATGAAAACATTCTTGGCAAAAGCACATAACGATGCTGCACTACAAATTAGAACAGACATATAGAACTGTTATTTTTACCAGTGTTGTATATCATTATGTTTTTTTACGGTACCATGTTTTTATGTTTGTTTTCTATTGTGACTTACAATATTTTGGTTCAAGGACCGTGAAATAA
>JAQIWH010003608.1:0-19324 GCA_034695005.1 Cryptops parisi
ACACACATACACACACACGTATATATACATAAAATTTTACGCAAGCTAAATTTATATTTATCGTATAAAAAGGGGTTCGAAATAAAATCAAATTAACATTCCATACAAAATTCATTTTAAACACCCTAAACCGATTAGGGACTAACAAATCATTCATATTTAAGAAATATGCTAATAATATTTTTCAATACCATAATTAATATTTCCAATTCAAATCTACTTAAGTTACTGACGTATACTGCAATTTTTTACCCCCACCCCATTGCAAAACTTTAAAACCCACTAATACCAAATACAAACACCAATACCAATTTAAGTTAATACTAAACATGAAATACTTTGTTACTCGAATATTCTTTATTGCACTGCATTTCCATATTTTGTACCTATTTTTCTGCGATTTGTTGTATTTTATATTTGTCTCTATGGGACGCAAAATAAAAAATAAATACAAATAAATACAAATAAAATAACTATACCTATAGAAACTAATTTCTATACCCATAGAGACTAGTTTATCTTAGTTAAAACAACAACCAAACGCCAAGCCCCTAGCGCCACAAACGGGTCAAGCATCTATCGCCAAAGTACTCACTATTTTTTACATATGTATCAAAATTTGATATGCATCACAAAGAAGTGTATATTATAGTATATCATGTTACAAAAATATTCTTGTAACGTGTATCCCGCTCTTTCTTTTTTTTCTTAATATGGATGACGAGACAATTGTGGGCAATTAGGTTACTACCATTATCTAATGAAAGCTAATTGAACTCGTATATATTCGATAGCCATCATCTTAAGTTTATTAAAAGATAACTTCCTCTTCAAATGAAATCATTTCTGTTAGGGATTGATGAGTTAGGGATGTTGCTATATTAACATCACTAATAAATTTATGTTTAATAAAAAGTATTATCGTTTTATGAAACGTAAACGCTGTGTTAAAACAAATGTAGTGTACAAAGTTCAAAACCTCAAAATAAGAATAATTTATTCCATGGAAAGTTTCAAACATAAATCTCGGATTTTTCGTGAATGAATAATGGAAATCACACAAACTTGAAGAAAAAAAAGATCTCTTACCTCGATAAATTATTTATACATAGGTGGAAATAGAAATCGTCGAATTTGGTTAGTAAAGTTTAATGTGTCAGTACTACTACTACTACTATTATTCTATTCTTTATTTATATAAAAAAATGGCGAATAGAATTATAACAGTGTTAGTTGCAGTCGATTCTTTGAATATCGAGTCAACTGTCAAACAGAACTATCGATGGTCGCAATATATGATAATAAAAATTATACATTTTATATGAAGTACTAGTAAATAGCCCGCCAGAAATGACTGGAAAGTTTTTTGTGTTTATTACAAAATGCATTGTTTTATCTCATGTTGCTTCGCAACATTCGATTACGTGTATCATAAATCCAACAACAACAACAACATGAATACCACTTTAAATTACTCAATTTTTTTTGCAAAGTCGCCTTGAAGTGGGGTTCTAAAAGACAATATTTGAGTATCATGTGATGCCTTGTCGTATGTCATTATATGACGATGCGCGTTTTTAGCCAATGACACGTCAGAAACGCACCGACAACGAGTTCCTTATCGTTTTATTATTTAGGATATATAGTACGTCTACGTGTACAACTCATGTAAATTTAAGTAATCACCGTTTTCTTTACGTTTTTATAACATGAATCATTTTCCAGTTTTATAGTTTTTCTAATTGATTTAGAAATTTTATCATCATCGTAGTATGTAATAAATAAAACACATCTGTAAAAAATACATATACAATTCGTATGTACCTATGCAGCTTCACTTGTGAGATTGTTAGTCTGTGAGTGAGTGAGCTGGAGATTGAACGTACAATATACTGCTATCCACAGGTGTTTATGATAATATAAGCCTACTGTATAGTCCAATGTCCAAATAAAGAAAGAACCGCATAAATTGAAAACTGCATAAATCCAATGTAATAAAATTCGCAGATACGCGAAAATAGCAGAACTCGAAGATGAAATTTCTCAAAACTCGCATAAATCGAATATCACGTTACTCAAAGATCCTATTAATCTAAATTTGCATAAATTAAAATTAACTTAAAATTTAAACTTGCAAAACTAGAAAATAGTATTTCTCAAAACTCGCATAAATCGAATATCAAGTTACTCTAAGATCGTATTCATCTAAATTCGCATGAATTGAAATTCGCATAAATCGATAGTTGCAGAAATCGAAAATGGAATTACAGCACTCAAAACTCGCATAAATCGATAACTCAAAGATCGCACTAATCTAAATTCGTATAAAGCGAAACTATACATATAAACCATATTCTTCAAATGCATTTTTAATGTACTTGTTCAGTTTGAACTTGAACAAAAAAGAATTTTACACAGCCGTCAGAATTTGTCTGATAAAGTTTGCTACATTATTCTTTAAAAAAAAAACATTAAAATTTTATGTTTTACAACACATTGCTTTCTGTGTCTTATTCAAGTTACACTTTAAACCACTGAAAGCGAACATCAAAGTTTCGGACACTCAAGTTTCGAACATGGCTAATCTTGGACACAGACATGTCGATCTCGAGAACAGAAGACAAAGAGTTTTATCCGCAACAAAATCGAGGATCGTCTGCCACCGTCCTTTTATATGCTAACAGCTGTCAAAAGTGAACATCTCGTCGAAGACAGACAAGGCAAGAAAGTTCCAAGAGGTTCTTCTTCTGGGAAATCGGTCTCACTACTCATCACTAAAAGGCGATAGTGTTGTAATCCCTGTCGTCGTCTGTCTTCGAAAAACGAGACAAACCAAGTAGTTGTTGTTGTTGTTGTTCCACTAAAACTCGGTTCAAAACTTGGTCGGCTTTGAAACCAAAGGGGAAGTTGGTGTGTAAGGAGGAGGAGATGGTGGGGGCAAGAAATAGAGGGGTGTAACCATTGAGATCAATGGGAATCCGGACGATCGTTTGGAGCGATTTGGTCGACTCGAGGAACCATGACGACGGCAGCCAAGCGATCGATGGAGCCAAGTGAGAGAAATATCGATTTTTCCACTAAGGCAGAAAGAGAGAGGGGGTAAAAGAGAGAAAATAGAGAGGGTAGTAGTGGGGTTCACATTCACCACGGGATCCATCTTCGCTCTCTCTCTCTCTCTCTCTCTCACCCATCGTCTTAAGAAGAACGCAGACGACGACGACTCGTTGGTTTTGGAGAAAACCAATCAGCAATCGGCTAATGGGACGATGGTTTTTCGAGTAGAAGACAAGCAAGACTCCCCCCTTTTGTTATTCACGTTCTTTATATATAAATAAGTATATATATTCTTACTTCCCACCCCATGCGCAGGTTACGACGGGTGATTGGGATATAATCCCTAATAATTGCACCGTGAGGGATCTGCCCTAATCCTAGGCTCGTTAAGTGTACTATACTACTTTTGGTGCTCACCCCCCCAGTTACTTTCATCATCCTTCAAACGAGAAAAGGAAAAGTCTCCTAGAAATAGCTCTTTTTCTGTCGAAAAGAGACCCATTTGCCATTAAGAACAAAGTCTTAAACAACACTGTCCCTTAATGGAGTTGCTCCCGTTTTGGTTTTTTCTTCTTTCTTCCTCCTTTTTTTGATCCTCCTTCGAATTTTCTAGGCTTTTTCCTCATCGCCCTCAATTAAAAATAAGACACACAAGAGCGTAAGAGGTATCCGAAAAAACTTTGAGACACGAGTCAATGTCGATCTATAATAATTACACTAGAGAGAGCTTGATCTCGATTAATGTGAGTTCTTTATATGCGATATCGCTAATATGCGACTATTTTGAATATGAGTGCAATACATGTGAAAGCGCAATATAGTATGACCAAATTTTTATGGGGTATTAATAAAACTAGAAAAAAATCATTATAATACAGTAGTTCATATATATTGTAACAATTGAAGAGCTCAATTCCAAAACGTCTTATCTCCACTTTTAATCATTTTTGCGATAAGACACTCTGACAACTAACTGTCTGTGCATTGCTGATTCCAAATGTGTTATTTTCAAGACTCAAAACTTATTACTTCCTACTGAAATGCACTCACAAAAACCACGTTTACATGCAAAGTGTTGTGTCAAATGAAGGAAAAAAAAAACTGATTCCTGAACAATTGTGCTTCCTGGATTTAAGACATTTTGGAAATAAGCTCTTCAATTTAAACCACAATATTTCAATTTCAGATCTATATCGAATGTAATATATAGGATACCTTATAATCACTAAGACAAACTGTGCTCATTACTCGTCTTGATGATTTTAAGCAGTATTGTTTTGTATTATTCAACAATACTCGAACATTAACTCATAATTTTTAAGAATTTTTGAAAAGTCCCTGAACATTGACTCAACAATGCTCGAGCATTCGTTAAAGATACTCGAGCATTCATTAAATATACTCGAGCATTCTTTCAAATAACGCTTGAACATTCATTAAAAAAATACTCAAGCATTCTTTCAACGATGCTCAAGCATTCTTAAAAAGCTCGAGCATTCGTCTAACAATACTTAACATGGTTCGGTGGCTCACTCTTCAAATTATCAAGACGACGAGTTATGTATGAATAATCCCTTGGTTTCACTTCATGTCTACAATTGTCTTGTTGTTAACTACCACTCAAAAGAATTGTAAGCCAAATTTCGATACCCAGCAAGGTATATAATT
Organism: Cryptops parisi; assembly: GCA_034695005.1. Classification (NCBI taxonomy): domain Eukaryota; kingdom Metazoa; phylum Arthropoda; class Chilopoda; order Scolopendromorpha; family Cryptopidae; genus Cryptops; species Cryptops parisi. Next base: position 4,723 of record JAQIWH010003608.1, read on the forward strand.
TTACAAAAAAATTAAACGTTAGCTATATTGATTTATTTCATTTATTAAACTTTGAAGAATCAGCAACATTCGAAACCTAACATCATCAGTTCCCATTGTAAAGTCATGACACTCCGTCTTTCCTGTACTTTTCTATATTGTTTGTATTGACGCATTTTATTTGAGTCGTCGGTATGGGTACCCGACAAGAGAATGGCCATTGATTTTATACCGTAGTTAACAAAAAAACAAACAAACAAACCCAAAAAAAAAAAAAACATGAAAAATATTTTTGTCATGCATCGACATCCAAAGTAAACTGCACCCACTTAACCTGGCAACTAGGACACCTCGCGTCTGTTGAATTATCAAACATCACTGGCGCCATTAAAATGATTTCATCAATAATGGAGGCTCGAGGAAGAAGAAGAAGAAGAAGAAGAAAAAAAAGGTGTGTTTATTCATCCAATAATTCCATGTCCACTCGCACACAACACACATCACATCACAGGATATAAATAAACACGAATCCATGCGACTTGTTTACCTTGGAAATCCAAAAATCGATGAAGAGTAAAGGACCCCCAACAAACATGGCCTATTTACCAAAAGAAGTTCCAAGCACTTCATTACGTATTCTTCGACTTTCTTCCACTTCTTCCAAAAGCAATTCCTCTTATTTCATCCCTTTTAACACCATTTCATTATTCTCCCCCCCCCCCCATTTTAACGAAGAAATGAAAACACGGCTGCTGCCTCGCTGAAGAAACAATTCTTATTGGAAGAATGAATGAATCCGATTCTTTCTTCTAAAGCAGCCAAAGTACAGGTTGGGTACTTTCCCCCCAACAGTTTGCGCCACGCAGCGACTTCTTTAATTAATGTCTCCCACCAATCTTTTCATTCTCGCCAAGCAGCAAAGTGAGAGTTTTCCCGTTGCAATTTGCGTCAACATTTCATTTCGTATTCGCCATTGGTTCCCATTCGCCAAGAAACTGGGACTAGGATAATTGAATTTCGTCCGGTGGTTGCGAAGTGCGGACACTAGCTCGACTTGGCAGCAAAAGAAAAGGCTCTTACAAACAGCCAATCGTTGACGCCCCGATGCTTCACACTTTCACTAAGATGCCCTCCCCCTCCCCATCAACAACCCCCTTTTACTCTTCTAGTCGAATGAGAAAATTAACATAACTGTCTAAGATTACCACACTCGACTGATGGCTCACTAGCCTTTTAGCCTAAGCCAAAGACACCATCCATCCACCATCTTGGTTGGTGGTGTGAATGTTACAAACGTGCAAAACTTCGCAGGAGTGTCTTCAACGAGATAACCCAAGGTCATAAGCTTTACACCAGTTTCGTTACACGAGCATTTTGGCGCATTTACCCCCATTTCTCAGTAATAACCTATAAAATTTTGGCTTCCTCAGGAACTAGGCGTTTAAAAGTTCCCAAAAGGGATTAACTGTAAAAACAAAAACCAACCCAGTGACTCTTCATGTTGGCAGGTTCGAATCACTGGTACTTGAAGAATGCTGTTCACGATAAATAAACCAATTATAAGGTAGTTAACGCAAATCGTAAAATGAAGCCTGCAGATTTGAAAACATGGAACTAGACACGACAGTTCAGTCTCTCTTTTTGAGGCACAAGTCCTCTCGATTTATGTGAGTTAATTAAATGCAATCTCACTTATTATGCAACAAGAAAATCCTTTCAGATGTTTATTCCAGGCAAACAGATTTGCTACTATGCGATTTTTGTGCAGCGATGTACCAGTAACTGTACAGTTGCAGTTCGCCATTCAATAAATGAAATTTTCATTTTATACCAGATTTTTGCGGAGTGCAATCCTCGCATAAATCGAGAACCCCATGTATTTCTTTCCTAAATAGAATACTTGATCATAAAATTCCTGAAATTTATTATACCATTGATTTTATTGGAAATTAAATAACTAGAAAGTCTTGTAAATATCTCATATAGGGGAAGAGTTTCTCTTTTTTTACGTCGCATAATAACAAAATCGCATATAAGGAACTCACTTATATATAAATTAGGACTCCCCTTAATCGTTTCCTCGCTGAGCAGTGATTTGTCTTGTCAGAAGGTCTATATACAACAACAGAGGTTGAGCTAAACCCAACGATCTGCTCTGATTGCCAACAACTAACACACAACAACTTGATGAAAATTTAAACGGCAACATTGTGAATAAATCAAGAGGCGTTGAGCAGCGGTTGGTAATTACCGACTGATCGAGTTCAATTTATGGACGATAGCGCCGCTGTGCCGGTTTTTCGAAGACATTCCGCATCCGGTCGCCTTGGACTTTCCGGAAATTCCGGAGTGGCATTTCCCGTTATCAACAGCAGCAGCAGCTACAGTCTACCATTACTACTTCTAATAGTACCACTACCACTTCTACTACTACAGCGACAGTAGGTCCATTTAAAACTGGCAGCTTCGAACACGAGAAAAAGAGGGGGTTGGGAGTTACACCCCCTCCTTGTATTGGCTGATGTGTGTCTTGTCCTCCTCCCAGTGGATATGTCTACCGATGGAACAGACTGCGTCGTCCTGTTCGTCATTATCAACCTTCCAACCATCTGGGCTGTCAACAAACCCAGCAGCTTTTGCCATCGCCTTTTCCTTCCTTTCAAGGATTCTTTTTGGCAAACAACCCGATCGATTGCTCGTTTGTTTCGCCCAGCATGCTTTTCGACCGAGCAGCCATCATCATCCCAACAACCCCAATGGCCGCCGCTGGCAAATTGTCCTTTGATATTCGCACAAACATCGCGCAAGTGGCAATGAAAGGATATGGGCAAAAGAAAAAAAAAACTATATATTTAAAGGGGATGAAAAAATGTGCCAATTTCTGCTCTATGCGGCTAACACCAAAGTCGACACTTTTCCATGATGATTTCCCGTTCCCGTTTTTTTTTGAACTCCCTACCAATGGTAGTTACCCAATTCATGAATGGAATGTTATGCTCGCGAAGAATTCCAGAAACGCAAATCCTTCCATTTTTTCCAGGTTTCCGAACCAATTTTCCAAAAATGTTTTCCTCATTCGGTGGTATAAAGATAGATAATCGGCAGATCAAGATGCAATTCTCCAATGAAAACCTTCAGAAATTTCCATGTTTTTTTTAAACAGGAAGAAAAACCTAAGGCTCGTTTACCATCTGAGATTAAAAATTAACCGGTTCATCTAACTTTATCTTACGGTTAAATCCAACGCTTTAACTTGCGGTTAAATCCAATTACACAAGCAGTGCGGTTAAACCTAACCTTGGGTTGAATCTTAACTGGATCATCAGTTGAAATTTTAACCCTAAAACCCTTACCCAATTACTTATGTAATATCAAAATAATTATACTGATAACAAGACGACGTAAGCCTAGTCTAATCGTAGTTAAGTTGTTTGAATAGAAGTAGTACATACAACAATGCATAGAAATTCCTTTTTTTTCAACAAGAACAGAATGAAAATACTTAAGGAATTACTGCGATCAAAGAAAACTACAAAGTTAAGTAGTACCTTAGGTTATTAGTATACAGGGTAATTCAGGAAGATTTCGTTAACAAACTCCAAGGGCGTGTAGGGAGGGTTCAAAATGAGCAACTTTTTCCCGTACAAAAACTTCCAGAAAAATTGTGTCATGTGATGCAGATGCCCTAATGTTGTATGTACTGTGATAGGAATGCAAGATTTGCTATCTGCCATCGCAACATGTGTGTATTGCAGTGGAACTTATCTGACAGGCATAGGGGTAGCATTGTGGGTGTTTGTTTCACGTGACATGATTTTCTCCGAAACTTTTTATATGGGGAAAAAGCTGCTTCTTTTGGACCCTCCATACAAACCCTTGAAGTTTGTAAACGAAGTCCTGAAACACCCGATATAATAAAGCAGTACCAAACTGTTCAATCCACAAATTTTGAACAACTCGATCATCCATCTACTGTACACAAAAATGACAAAGTAGTATGAAACAGAAAATACCATACAAAATAGTCTCCGTTTGGATTTCATGTTGAAATGACTGGAAAGTCCAAAAAGAAAAGTTGATGGGCAAAGTTTGGTAAATTATTCGATATCAATTGTTGGCAACAAGAATGTTAGTAGTTTTTGCAAAAATATCAGTTTTTCTTTTTGATCAAACGAATTTCAAAACTACCAGAAACTGAAACACAATTTTTACTGAAAATTGAACCCTTTCTCATTAAAGATTAATTAAGCAAATTTGAAAATAACAGAAAATATTGATATACAAGCTCTTTTAAACCATTTCTAGGTACATGTACTAACAACAGTAATGTTGTTAGTACCTAGGCAAAACAATAGTATTGTCTTCGTTGTTATAATATTAGCAATAACCTAAATAAACAAAGAAGACTGTTTGATAAAGTTCCTTGAACACCTGATGGACAAAACGTTCAGAGCAGAAATATCAGTTGTTCAGTTTGTAGATGGATGTAAAAACAATAGAAAATTTAAAGACAAACTTCGTTGAAGATTGAAGATGTTCGCATTAAATATTGCTCTATAAACGAATTTCAAAATACAGTAGACCCTCGAGATCCGAACGGTTCGACTTACGAACAACTCAAGTTCCGAACAAAAATTAGTTGAAAATCTGGGTTCGGAATCCGAACAAAAACTCGAAATCCGAACAAAAATCAGGTGGTCCGTTTAAAAAACAGACAAAAACTAATGACATAAGACGGGTTTCTTTCCTAAGAATTCTTTTGTTTCTGAGAAATATTTATTAACATTAGGACTATTGAAGTGGTCCTATAAGCCACAAACCAAATAGTGAATTATGGTCTACGGTTGTGAGAAAGTAATCCACCTTCCATTGGACAGTGGTCTTTTGCTATTCCTTTTCTGCTACTTTACTATTATTAAACAACATTTTTATGTATGTAAACCTACTATTATAAATGCGCAAACATTCAACTGCTGAAATTAAATCTACTTGCTTTATCATTGTTTACCAATACGATTTGGAATAAGCACTTAAAATGTTTTCTTTTGGGGGATCTGGAATGGATTACTTCATTATTTCTTATGAAATAATTTAACTCGAAATACAAACAATTTGAGAACCGAACTGTGTCCTGAAACGGATTGTGTTGGGATCTCGATTGCATCAGAAAACACTGAAAGACAAATTCCATTACACCACTTCTAGATAGCAGCAGATTGCCTTTCTCATTGAAGAGATATCAATAATGGCGTAACTTGGATAAACGAAAAATGCTTCATGTACTTTCTTGCTTGAAGCACCAAAAACAATATTCATTTGATCCCTATTGCAGGAATTTGAGCATCCATAGAAATTTTAGACCTTTGGAGTGGGATTTGACGAATATTCAAACACAAACTTTGAACAACTTTCTCTTCATACCAACAACAGTTCTACTGGTGTTTACAGCAGTAGACCTAACCGTGGTCAAAGTTACACCAACTGAAACCAAATGATACTTGGAAATGAAGAAAATCCGGTAAACCACTTTATGGAGATCAACAACACTATCTATGGACCTGTCCAGCTTCACGCCAACCACCACCATCGAGAGTGCTGTGGTTTCCATCAATTATAAGGACACGGTTTCAAGCCTCAACTGCACGTTGATGAATTTATTATAAACACACACTTTCAACCACTTGATCATGTATCTCAAAACCCTCTTCATGTCGTAGTAACAACAGTGTAATAAACTAGTACCAGCCCTTTTACCTCGAAAACTTGATCCAAAACCACAAAACCTCTAAAAAAAAGCCTCTATAGACACTCATAGCGAAGAGATCAATGGAAAAGCCGCGCGGATCGATGAGCGATTCACACAGCGTCTCATCTAATGAAATCGCACTATGTAATGAAAACGTCCTGCTGGCCGGTATTGCATTGGTCACGAGCAATTGACCTATTATCGGCTTTCTCCATCAGGAAACGCGCTACACACTTTCTAGGTGACGGCAAGGTCGTTCCCTGACCCTTACCCAAAAGGCCAATAGGAAGGACCCACGACCACCTACTACTACCGAACGGGTACCCGAGTGATACGAAACAAGTGAGACACTACCCCCCAATCTCCGTTTCATCAAAAGGAAGACAAGGCTTTTGTTTCGCCGGTGGTTAAAGCGGTCGATGTTTCTGTGGTAGTTATGGCTACCCTTAAGACATCCAACACCTTGACCAATAAACGAGTGTGTTTGCCAAACCAACAAAGATCAATTTGGACTTTTCCCTCTGCGCGTTTCTGCAGATATATCTATATACTTATATACACACCTAGCGCCTAAGGTTTCTTTGTTGTTGTCGTTGTCACGCCTAATGGCATAAATTAGTCTCAAAAGTATGACTTAATGGCTATTTAATTTACCTTTTTGGGTTTATAAAGTGGTTTGGATTTCAAAAAAGTTGACCTGCGGGTCGGAGGTTTGTCCTTTGTTGTATCAAGCCTTTTACATGTTACATGTTTATCTAAGAGCTTACATTTTACATGTTAATCTAAAATCTATTAGGAGAAAGCAATGAAGCATAGCTAAGTGGCTGTGCATCGGGCTGTAGATCAGTAGGTCTTGGTTCCAAACCGAGCTTTACCAAATTATTTTCAAGACTTTTTACTCGTATTTACTATTTATGAATATACTAGGAATTGAGTAGGCCTGTCAACAATAACGGGGAAAATAAAATGAATGAATTGCTTCTTATTCCCTACTGTTCACACTTAATGTTGTTGAAATCGAGTGATTTTTGGATCAATTTATTTCATTGTTCAATGATCTATTTTTCTCATTCAGCCAGAACATTGTTATAATACGTAGGCACAACTACAAACTATTATAGATAAACTGATTTATTAGTATTATTCTTACACTCACATAACTTGAACTGCAAACTATAGTTTTAAGAAACTTCATAGAACAAAGTTAGGGCTAAGTACCCGAATGTTGATTGGTAGGTTTGGTTCAAATCCGGACGATACCAGATTCATTAGGTGTTTTTATCGTATAGTAAACATAAATTATATATAGATACATACATCTTGAATCGAACATTCTTTTAACGTTGGTATGTGTGTGTTTGTGTGTGACACAGTACTTTCAAATCGATTTTTCGGTAACTTGATCCACCACTGTGGAGATAAAATTATCACTGCCCTTCATCGGACGTTGTTGGTGCTGAATAACCAAAGAGACAGTCGGCTATACGGTGTAGTTTCGTTTTATCAACACTAAACGATAAACCCATCGCCCATAAAAGTTTAGATAGTTCCGTTACCCAATAAAACTTCCAAAAGTAAAGATAGGTCTAAAGTAGGTCTCAACTACTATTTTTTTTGTGTGTTTCCAAACGCAAAGCGTTGTTTTCTCGAGCTTCAAACTCTTAACTTAGTTATACTATAACAGCTATTCGATACAAATAACTCCGCAATGTTATTTCATAGACCGCTTTATAAGTTAACAGACAAACAATGCGATTTCATAAACCTATTTATAAGTTAATAGACAACGTAAGTGGTGAAATAAAAAGTCAATTCTGAAAAATAGATATGGCCATATATGAAACGAATATTTTCTATGAACCTAAGCCAGAGGCTATTCCAGCTGTGTCGTACAAAATTAATTCGAATAATTTTTTAAAACACCTCGTAATGTAGAATAAAATATCGAGTTTGACTTATAAACTATCAATATACATTTGTAAAGTGTATCAAACTGGGCAGACTTTGTTCAAATAAAGTATCCATAATAAAGTACCGGTATCCATTATATGTCTACGACTAAATGCATAGTTGCCTAATGTATTTTTTCCATTATAAAATATTGGAAATATGAGTAACTGAAACTGTTAAAACTTTTTGAACTCATAACAAATTCATAGTCCTATTGAAACAACATCCATGGAAATGGAATTTCCAATGTTCCTTAAAACAAATTTTTTTTTTTTTCATATATTTATTTTATTTTATTTATTTACACAATCCCAACTGGATGAAAGGCAACGTTAAAACTACAAGAAATGACAAAATTAAAAACAATATTTACAAATGAGGATGAACATTTTATATTAAAATGAACAAAAACATGACAAAAAATTATTAATTTGAGAAATTTATGTGAACAAACAATTTCTTATTAAAGGTTGTTAGGTCAAATTGATGAATATCATTTAAGTTAACCGCTAAAGTAAGTTAAAAAATAAGTTAAATTATTCTATAGCAGCCTATACTTTATATATCTTGTACTGTACATACAAAAAATTCGAAATAAAAACACGAATAAAAATTAATAAACACTCCCCTCCAAAACGAGTTAATTTTTATACGTTGAAAACAACTTCATACAAGTCAAAATAAAATAATAAATAATACGACAAACAATAATTATATAAAAAAAAATTGAAAAAAAAAAAGAATACCGTTCAATTTGTCGATGAAAGTGAAACGCCTTCAGTATGTCAGTGTGTGTGTATGTGTGTGTGTAGTGATAAAACAAAACAAAAAAGAAAATAGGCGTTAACCTATGAATGAAACGAGAATAGAAAATTCGGGTTGCGTGCTACTCGCGAATACGTTTGTCCATACAATATTCACACTATCGCCATAACGACAGAAAATATAACAAATAAACCTGACCGATTTTTATCTGAGAACAAAACTGCAAGAATGCGGACAAGTGGAAAAAAAACAATCTTGTAACAGAAAATTATTTACAAAGATAATACACAAAGCGTATTTTTCTATTCACAAAAGCGTCTATAATGTCTGTATAAACACGCCTAGTTTTATCGGTTTAATGACCACCCTGTACGTGATATAATTACAGTACTTCTAATTCGTTGATGGTAGTTAGATAGTAGTTTAAATTTGTTAGTACTAATCGATTCTTTTCATAAAAATAGGTGTTTTAAAAGGCTGTATGTAGTTATTCGTATTAATGAAGAAAATCTGCAAGTCAACTTCATTTGCTGTAGAATCAATGAACGTTAATATTTTATTAAGACATGTTCCGAGACTTGTTTCACCTTTTAAATAATTAAAAACATAACGTAATATATTAATACTTATGCCACTTAATCGAGAAATGAAATATATATCTAGACTTTCAATTAAAGTCTAGATATTATATTGTGGAACAACATAATTTCATTTTAGAAATGTTTCGATAGTCACCTAATAATCATTTCACCTATTAATAAAAAAATATTGATTGAAATGTTGAATAAAATATAAAAAGATATTAGAGTGGAATCCGGTTATTGTGATAATTTTGAATCGAGTATAACATTAAACAATTGATATAAAACATTAAAAGGTGTCTTGGAATCGACTGATAATGATAAGAATATCCAATTAATAACATCTGTGATTATAATAACCGGATTCCACTGTTGTTTGTGAAATGAAAAACGTATCAAAAGTAAAATGTTGATAATGAGCCTCGAAACATGTCTAATCAAAAATAAAAGTACAGTATGTAGTTTTACAACAAATGTAATTGTTGAATTAAGATTTTTTTGAAAGATTGAGAATTTCAAATAAAAAATAAAACACAAACAAAATCTGTTTCAATAATAGGAAAGTCTTTTATGTCTTTGCGAACAGCACTTCTGGCACATCTCTGCTAATTGGTAATTTAGACGAAACTCTGGTCTAAATTAAGACAGTCTAATTTCACTTTCGTTTCAATGTTTATAAAGCATAAATTAATGTAAGAAAACATAAAAAAATAGTTGCAAGATAACGAATTTATTAAATTCGGTGAATGGAATGTTCAACCTTACTAATAAAACCCCTTTTTTTAACACTGAAGAAATTTTCGAAGGCACTCAACACCTTCATCAACAAAATAAAGATAAATAAAACAAAAATAAAAAAACGTTAAGGTTACTAAATATGTACATCCTTATACACATAATAAATTTCTTGTGTCATTTTTAATCCTTTTCGCGAATGCCATTTGGAAAGCGGTTTTCGAGTGAACGTTAAAACTATGCAAATGAAGAGTCGGTCGAAAGCTTGATCATTACTTTAATGCACTTGCCTATCTTCTTGTACGCTTTTCACCAATTTAACACTTCAACAAACGAAAACTCTTAACGAAACACTTTACAAAGACTACGCAGTATTTAAAAGAAAAATGCAAAACTGCCACTCATAATCACCATCACGAATGAAATTCTCGTCTTGGTAGATACATTTTAGACGTTCAATGTACATGATAAATGATATTTTAGTTTCGCAGTTTTAATGACTACAAAGAGCGATATTCAAGTTATTAATGATTTACCAAAAAATTGTTTTCATAAATTCTTGCTATCACGTCTGACACTTCTGCTGTTAGTTGAAACGCAACTAATGAAAAGTATAGAGTTCAAAGGATGCACCGTATAAAAAGTATATTACGGTATCCGGGCAATACAGTGATAAGCCCCACTTTTTTTTATATTACAGAAATGGTATTTTTACATCAAACTGCCCCTCAGTATTATCTCTGGCTAGTTAACTTTACTACTTTCTAAATTTTCGAGAAAATCGCAGCATAATAACAGAGAATTACTTTGTTGCTCAGTAAGGGATGCTATGAAGTTTTTCATTGAAAAATGTGAAAAATTGTGGATTATTACTACGTTGCCACGAGTCTTTTATATAAACCTTTTCTTCAGTTTATATAATCTCTAAGGACAATTGTCAGGGGATACAAGAACCAAGAGTGCAACAAATAAGTACATCACTACATCGTAAAATAATCGTTAACAGGACATCATTAAAAAATGAAAGTCTAAGTGAATCTTGATTTCAGGAACCGTAGCTCGTCACTTGGATGATTCGAAAGTGAAATTTATTGTATTTTACTCTAATAGAAACCAAAGAAAATGTATTGGCAAAGTTAGAATCTATGACACCATGGCTTATATTTAATTATACTAACTATAGTATATTATGGCTTATAGTATATTTTAATTCATGATGACAGTCAAGATATTGTACAAATCGATGACGTAATCAAGAAATTACATATTCCGAATCCTATAGTTACTAATCTCATAAATAGTAATAATAAAACAATAATCAAAATGCTGTGTATTCTTTGGGTATAACTAACAAAAAGCAAATCTTTCACAATACTCCATTAACAAAATAAAGAAAGTTGATGCAATTTAAAGTAATAACCACCCGTAACTGGTCACTTCGATGATTCGAAGTTCAAAAACACACAACGCATGCGTTTCAATTTACTCCAACAAGAATCTAGGAAAATTAGAATTTGCAAAGTTAGAATTCTATGATCCAATCAAGAAACTGTACAACTAAATGACGTAATCAAGAAATTGTACAACTCAATGAGGTAATCAAGAAACTGCACACTCCAAACCGTAGAAGTGGCGAGTTACGGGCTCCACAGGGATAATACAGATAATACAAATATAAAAAAATTCGGATTACATTCCAAATACGTTACTTATGTTCGCGATGCTCATTCAGTATCAAGTAAGATGAGTCCATAGAAAAGTCCAGACACATTCTCTCGGAACACTATTTCAAGTCCATTAGGTCACTAATGGTGGACAGTTCTCTTTTCCCGAAGAATAAATACGTGAAAGTGTTTCTTAACGCTTCGATAGAAAGGGTCACGTAAAGGTTAAAATATTTCGCACGCTTTTTAAGCTATTACGGACGGACGATGGAAGAAGACAAGAATCTGCTGGCGCATTGGCCAAACAAGGCGTCCAACAGCACATCCTCCACCAACCAACACATAAGCATCGATTTTCTTAAACGGTCACTTTGGATTTTAGGGAGATTTGTTATTCACTCGTGACCACTTTCCCAACGTGGACAACGACACTCGGGTGGATTGACAGCCTGATGGTATCGAACACTCTTCTAAATGCCACCAACACTGTCTATGCTGCCATTTCCAAGCTTTCACGTTCTCTATCTCTACTACCCCCCTACTACTACTACTACTACTACTACCCCCTCCTTTACTACCTACCCTTCTCCCCCTCTCGTTTTCTTCGCTTTTCCTCTTCCTCATGCTTTCCGGTTTCCATGTTGATTGATTCATTCGAGGCCCCTAATGCACTATACTACTCCTAACTTTTTTATTTCATTCTTTCTATATTCTTTCTCTCGCTCATTTTTCTTTCATTTCGATATCGAAACCGATGCCAGTTAGATCTAAAAATCGAGCGTTCTAGAATTACACCATTACTTTCGCCCTGTTCGTCAATAGAAGACAGTGTCAGCAAAGAGCTGCGACTAAACGCATCCACTCCTGTTTCTTTTCCTTTTATTGATGTTCAGTAGACGTAGAAAACTATACGATTCTATTTTTTGGTTCGATATAATCAAAAACCATGTCTTGTAGCACATTTCTTGTACGACTATAACCATTATTAGACGTTTCATATAGCTACTATGACCAACGGCAAAAAAAAACTTTCACGCTGAGTTTATACTGGAGTCCATATTATAGCCTATAGGGAATTCTTGAGTTATTCCGTGAAAACCTTGTATATAACTAAAATCGCATACCGGTATATCGAAATTCCAATAAAATAACAAAAAAATTCAGTGTTCAGTCACCCCTGCACCATCGCACAAAATCGATAATGACAACTTTTTCTCGTAAATAAGAAGCTTCTGGAAGGATTTCTCACGTTGCCTATTAGCAAATTGGTATACAAGGATCTCGCATATGTCGAGGGCTTATTGTAGTGAAAACTCACAATGTGCCATACCCGATTAATCCGAGCGTTACGTTCCGCGCAAAACTCGCATAAATAGTTCGAGTATATCAAACATTTTCATGTAGTGGTATAACTTCAACGTTCATCCACACTCGTAACACCGCTATTAATAACGAGATTTTCTCGCTTACAACGCGCATGTAAGAAAATTTAGCTTCAAACATTAGCGAAATCTTACACCACGAGAGCAGGTTTTCTCGGAGTTCTCCAGCGTCATGAAACTATTCTCTCTTCATGATTCTCACTTCATCAACATTGCTATATTTTTGTAATTAATAATATATGAGGATCAAGTGACACAACCGTACGGCAAGTTGGTACTCTCATCAAGACCCAAGTACCCACATATCTTAGCGAAAACTATATAATAAAATTGTAGCGCGTTCCTCTTCACCAGCTATAATAGCGTCTCTGCACCATGTGTGGAAATGCCGAAACTTATACCAAAATCAATATTTGAACTGTAATGAATATCGTGAAGCAATATGAGTTAAAACGATAAATAACTAACAAATGTTGCGAAGCAACATGAGTTGAAACGATGAATTGCGTTATAAAAAATAAAAATAAAATTAAAATTAAATTAAATTTTAAAAAATAAAATAAATATAACAAGTACATTAACATTTTAAAAAAAACAACTTTATATATTGTTATATTTATATACGTATATTTTTTATTGTCATACATATACACGTATATCAACGTAAAATTTTCCTTCCTTTAATTTTAAACTAGTCTTCCAGCACTCATGACATCACAACGTCTCACAACTCGCAAGTGAAACTAATATAAAATATGTAAAACTGCAGCATATCGGTTAAAAGCGGAATGTCGGATAATCGGTAGTTCTCGTTTCCTTTAAAAAGCATATAGCTCCTGTCTCGGAACACTATACGTATAGCTCCTGGAGCACTTGGAACGGGTTGCGTGGCGTAATGGAAATGTAATGTAGTTTGGGTGAAGTAGCGAGATTAGGCAAGTCGAGTACATCGACGTCAACACGACTTTCTCTCGTTTTTACCCACCACCCACCTTCCATGGGTAAAAAAAGAAGTAGAGAAAAAACAAAAGAAACGAATGTTGCAGAAGTAATGCACAACATACAAGAACTAGTACCAGTAGTAGTGGTAATAGTAGTAGTAGTAAGAATGGCGCGATTCGCTGTCAGATGAAATTTAGTCCATCATTCCGAAGGGAAATTGCGGTTTTTCTTCTCTTTTCCTTCGTTTTAAGAGGCGACCTCGTTTTCGATTCAACGCTCCAGACAACGTTTAAGGAGGACCATGATCCTGAAGAGAGTCTTTAAGAGTAGTGAAGAGTGTAATTTTTCATCGCTCATTACACCATCGTGTAAAATAGCGTTCCGAGACGACGCGTCGCCAACAAAAACTCTATCGCACACACAGACTTTTAAACACTATTCAATCTAAAAACAAAAGAAACAAAGAAAAAAGTACCCTCACTTTCAAATTATATACCCTTTTTTGTTTTGTTTTTGTTCTTTCTTTTTATTTCATCTATTTTTTTTCACATGAATGAAAGTATAAAAAATAAACACCCATCTCATTTTCTAAACTGACTTTTCGGAAGTATACACCAAATAATGATTAAAGATTAAATGGTAAAATGAAATGAGTTCTCGACTCACTGGAGTTTTGTTTTTAAGTGGGACTTCGCTATCCAAGAAAATAAGTATTTCACATACTCGTGCTAAAAGAGAATATTTCGCTATTATGCGAATTTGTGTAACGCTGAACGCTGACGTTTTACTACTTTGATATTTTGATATTGTTTATTAATGCGAGAAGTTTTGTAGAGAGTATTCTTCGCATATGTTTTG
>JAQIWH010003609.1:0-19323 GCA_034695005.1 Cryptops parisi
TGTCCCCGTCCCAGTGTTTGTATTGTCCCACCCTTTATTTTTGGTTCCATTGGACCGTGAAAAATAAAATAAATAAATAAATAAAATTTAAAAATCCGAAGTTAGTGAATTATAAAACATTTAATTTATCAATAATAATAAAAACTTTATTATTTACATTTTAAAAACGTTTATTTTTAAAATAATTTTGCAACTTTTGACTCGTCTTTTTCACTGTTAACACTTTTGTACCTTTCTCCGCCATTACTGAATTTTTTGCGTCCCCCTTAACTCCTCGTACCACCGGATGGGAACAACTGGATTAGCTGATTACACCGTCTGATGATCATGAATAAAATAATAGGTTCACCTTTAAAATTTGGAATTTTGTATTCGTCAGTTTTTGAGTTTCTTAATGTTTTACTGTGGCTGACCATCAGACCATTCATAATACTGTACTCACTAGCGGATTTAAGAGGAGGGTAGGGGGTTTAAGCCCCCCCTCCCCGAACATGTTTAGTTCATTGACGTTTTTAATTTTAATGTAAAAAAAAAAGAAGCAAAAACGACTAAATTGTGCATATTTTAAGGTTTAAATACTCAAACACTGATTTGGAGTTTGATTTGCCACGAAAAAGATGTAGTTTTTAGACATATTCGTCATGAAATTTTATTGCCCCCCCCCGAAGTCGGTCCTAAATCCGCCACTGCCTGTACTAGTGAAATGATTAATCAACGTTATAATACTGAAATTATTATCATAGGTGATGCTGGATAATTGTTTCAACATTTTGTTTGTCAAATCATGGACTTAATTCCCGACTGACGAGTTTATTTGTTACTGAACCAAATGGTTGTATATTATTTTTAAACACTGAAATATAATTTTTTTTTCACTAATGCGGTCGACAGTGAATGTGAAGAATAAGAGGGAGGGTGTATGATCATCCTAGGTGAAGTGTGGTGAGAGTAGAATAACGACGATGAACGTGGTGAAAAAAGACGCCGACGGGAGGTCACGATGAGGTGGTCGCAGCGACGAACAATGGCCGCCGCCAACTCACACGTGAAAGAAAGGCGAAGACGATAAACAACGGACACAAAAGAAAAGGGATGAGAAGACGACGACGAAGATGGGGGAAAAAAAGGAGTCGTTTCACGAGAAAAACAAGAACGCGGAGGCGGTGGTGGCGAGGAGCTTGATAAACTGGAGAGTGGAATTTACGATACGGCCACCTCCACCAGCAAAGGCTTTTCATTCCCGCTAAGACCTCAAATAAATAATTTGATAAGATTAAAAGTGTTTGGGATCGTAAATTCTTCGAAAGAGACGGAAAGGAATGTTGCACCGAATTTTTTTTTTGTTATACCATACCACGTCTTCCGTAAAATAAAACGATAAGCTTGGCATTTTAAAAAAAAATAAATGACAGAAAAAACCCACGCAAGAACGTTGACGACGATGATGGTCGGTAGGTCACGTCGCAATAAACCGTTGGACTATACTGTATAGTGTATGATAAAAAAATACTGCGTGAAGGAGTTCACCCACGATTCTATTTCATGCTGATCGTCATTCACACGCGATAGGAACTCGTTTAGAACTCTTATATCGTTTCTTCAAACTTTTCTTTAGTGACAGGTAAAGCTTTTGATCTTTGTCGTCACTGGTTGTCACCGTCCAAACCTAGTGTGTCACCGTTTTGGTCCGTTTTACCGCATTTGCAGCAAAGAGCACTCACGCGACTCATTTTATAACAAACTATACCTGGAACGACAGTATTTGGGAAAAGGATGAAAATTACTTCAGCACACCGGAAGAAACAGTATTCACGATTCAACGTTGATTTCTTTTTAGTTGATTTTTTTTCTCGCATGCGGTACAATGGAAAACGAAGTGAGGAAACACCTACCCCCCGCCTATTTTAGAGGAGGGATAAAAGAAAAAAAAAAGGTGTCCCTAGGGCTTCGAAGAAATACGGAGCGAAAAAGGTGATGAATGGTTGAAACGAACGAATGGCACTCGCCTCTCGTGATTCGTAGTTTTTAATTAGACACGGCGTCGCGAGGTGAAACATTACGAGATAAAATGTTGCTCTTTACCGGGCGCACTTGTCACCTTTAATGAATGCTCGCCCCCTCCCCTTCTCTTGGCTCACTCGTTTAAATGTACATGACGTCATTAAACGCGGCGGCACTACGCCGTGGCCGGAGAGAAACATTCGTTTTTAATTTGCAGCAAATGCGTCGGTTCGCTTTAATGGCGTTCCTCATCTTCCCGCCGTAGCCAACCCTTAACCCTTTCGCACCAAAGCAGGTAGACGAAGACGACGACGTAGTAACCGCTGAAACCTCGCGCGATTTATAGCCTATATAAATTGTAACGTTACATGCGACCACCATTTTGTTTCTTGCGAAGTGGGAATCTTGAAATCCTAAAAGGAAGTTTTGGAACGAGCGCAGCCACAAGACTGTTTTCAAATTGTGTTTTTTTTTATCTTCTTTATCGAATGCAAATTTATTTTATTTTTATCATTAAACAGTTCATGGTAACTGAAAGTTACAACAAAAAACACATAACAAAACAACAAAATTCAGTCGAAATACAAATATACACAAAACAAGCTTTTATTATAAAAAGGGTAAAAAATCTACTTAGAACATGAACGTAATCTCTTTTACACTAAAATAATTTTAATTGTAACGTATGGCATCATTGTGTGGTCGGATGCACCGAGTTACCGGATCAGAAGTGCTCAAGTGGCTTACAACCGTCTCCTGCGAGCACTTTTCAGCTGGAACCGATACGCGTTTATAACAAACGAATGCATACGTTTTAAAATTCCAACTCTTAAAACAATTAATCTGGTTCCACAGGCTCAGGAAAATCCCACGTTTACTTAACAATGCTAATCATCCCTTAAATCCCTTCAAATAACGATAGTACACATAGTCAAGCTTCAAATAGCAACAAATTCAATGTTACCTTGAATATAAAACACATAGCTAACCGATAAGTCTTTTCAATATTAGAACAATTCACCGTTTAATAGTGAAAAACTTTCACTATTAAACAATAATAACAAAAATTACTCCGTAATCGCAAAGGCAATCAAAAAACATGTATATATTTGCATTTAAATTTTCTCATCGTCTACTTGTTTATTTTCACATATCTCGAAATTTTTATTACATTTATCTTGGTTGTGTGAGTTTATCTACTATCTTCAAATCACCTGGTGAGCTTTTATTTCTTTGTTTGCTTATTGACATGAACTGTAGCATTGTAGTCCCTTTGGACTGAGAGATTTTAAAGAAAATGAATAAATAAAAACAGTCATCAAAACAATCAAACAATAATAATTCTTTGACTTGTAACTTGATAGAAGGGAAACCATAACACCAATTTATGTTTTCTTTAATTTTTTGTCGAAATGCATTGAATGTTGTTGAAAATTGTTTTCTGGAGTTTTGTTTTCTGCATATGAACGAATGTAGCAAAGTATTATTAATGCTAATTAATTATTATTAATACTAATAATTAACCATAGTGGGTTAACCATAGTTGAACTATAGTAGACATCCCTTTCTCAAGCACGAGTTACAAGGTTGTGGAAGTTTTGTTTTTCCAGTTGGATTATCTCACAACGATAGGGTTAACGATTTTCCCAGGATAGAGCGGCACGGTATGGTTATTGATAACGACTTTCGAAAATAATGACTCTGGCTCCTCCCCTAGCGCGAAACAACAAAACAAAAAAATCTTGCACGCACGCCAAACTATCGTCGATTAGAATCTGATGAACTTGGTATAAAATTCTCCCCCTCTCCGTTTTGAGGGAAGTGACCTCTATGAAAATGTCTAACTTTTAATTACACGTAATGGCCTCCGATATCTGATGAGAAAAAAAAACAACTCTAAAAAACCCGCAAAGTCTATAAAGCCGGAAGGTAGCAATAATAACGAGGGTGTAGACCAAATAAAAAAGAATGGTTTCTGAAATTCGCCTTTGGCAGCGAATAAACGGCTCGTCGACTTTTATACGACGACGACAACAGCAGCAACTGAGAATAAATTGGCTCAATTTTTCCCTCGTTGCCACTAAAAAAATTGTAAAAAAGGAGTTGCCTCGAGGGATGACGATGATGGATTAGGCGTATAATAGCCAACCACGAGTCTTGTGTGGACTGGGCTTTCCACTCGACGAGGTCTGTTCGTCGTGACCCGAGGTCGACCCAACGACGGTCGATCTTCATCAGTGATCACTTTCATCATTGGGGTTTCCGAATGCGAAAGACGACGAATTATTAATCGACGACAACATGGCTGCGTGGCCAAATCTAATTGACGCCGATGAAGACGAATCCGAGCCAGTGATCCATAGCCGAGTGGCGGAAGCTGGTGCAAAACGAAACCTACTTATCGTCCAACTTAATCCTATAAATGTGGAAAGATTACGTGGATGTCATCGTTTTGCCTATCATCGCTGAATTCGTAATACACTTTTAAATCATCGTGTTCTCTACCCGAATAAGAAAGGTTTCAACCAACCACGAAATTTAATGAATGGAAAATAGAAACCCTCTCTCCAATAATCCTGAACTTTCGTCGGACCTAAACCAAGAGATGACACTTAAGATTCAAGGGAGTAATTAATGCCTTTATCCGCAAGCTTGAAATTGAACCAAAAACCCTTAATATCCGTTCCAGGCAGGACTTTCACTGGTGCGTCAAGTGTCCACTTTCGTAGGTGCCCCAGTTGTTTATTTACTCGGTTGATAAGAACGCATGCACGGGTGGCTCTTTTTTTAGTCGAAGCACAAGCGAGAACATTTTTCTTCTTTCTGCTTATCCAATAAAGAGATCCAACTAAAAGTCTGTTTCTTAGTTGTGACACAATGGATAAAAAAAAAGCCCTTCTTTGGACAGGCGTGACGATTTTGCTGCTGTAATGGAGCAGCTGTTCCGGAGCAAACCGAGCGAGAAAGAGCCACCATCCATTAATTACACCGCTCCATCTTCGTAGCTCGAGGGAGAAAAATACACGAAGAGGAGAAGAAAACGGAAGAAAAAAGTTTCCAATATCGGACGGACAATTACCGTGACCGGAAGCAATTAGGATCTTGTATTGATTTCCGGACGAAACCCGTCGCTGCTAAAGCATCCTTTGGGTGCTCGACGATGATCGCGAATGACGAGCTCTCGTCTCCATCATTCACTGGACGTTAGAGAAGCCACTACTTCAAGTGAAAAGAGGATTTTGTTATGAGCTCGAACCAGTTTCCTGAGAACTACAGTAGATGCTGTACGACATGCGATTCAGCAAAGCAAGACGATTGCAAAGTAAACTTGGAGTGGATATAATACGTAAGGAAAAAAGTTAATAGGATCCTTTGATAAAGTTGTCTTTTGACTCTCTACGAGGTGGTGCATTAGAACTACGTAATAGTGAATCATTGATACATGATTAGCGGAAACCATGTTCGTAATACAGTAGTCTCGTTAGTCCGACACCTCGCCAGTCCGACACGTCAAGTAATCCGACACTCAGCAGATGGCAGGTGGGTACACGAAACTGTCTTTAAAACAAAAAACAACAACAACAACAACAAAAATTACGAGTTTCGCGTATAATGCAATGCTATTGAAGATAGACTAACTGTTGTTGTACATAGGTTTTTTTCTTCTTTTGGTACATTGTGCAGTACACTGTATTGTGTGATTAGTTTTGCTGAGTTGGTTTATTTCAAAGTTAGTTAGTTAGTTAGGTTTTTGAGGCGCACCAACTGCCAAGAGGCTTGTTATATGGCATGGATGTTTATTTCAAAAATCCAGTAATTCGATGATCTGCAGTAATCCGACACCCGCTAGTCGGATATACGTCTCTAGCCGATATACGTCGGAATGGAGAGGCTACTGTATTTATTTAAAGTCAACTTAGCAATAAGACTTAAGTCAACTTAGTCAACGTATTGTTTGGTAAAAGAGGATTCAACAATCCTCCACATTGGTTAACATTTTAACAAGTTAAACAGTCAACACTAAATTAATTATATTATCTCGTATTCATAACGGAAGTCGTATGTTGAGTCTGGCTTGGTCAACTGATTTCGTACTTCACACCTCGTCGCTTATTCATTTTTCCGAATTAATACAAACGTATACAAACACCATGTAAATTGCCCGGGTTTTTTTGAGTTCATGTTCACTCAGTTGAACTATGACAACTCGCTAAGCAATGGCGTTTCCTGTTCACCAATCCTATCGTCAGGACTGACGACTTCAACACGGCCATCCCTACATCAACAGATTCATCGATCCGTGTTGGTGTTACGACGAGACGACTAGCCGCGTGTAGACTAAAATTCTTTTCACTCAACCTTCTCAATTTCTAGAAAATGAGTTCCTTGTTTCAATCCGTTTCGGTAAGAACAATGTCATCTATTCATCCGAAACACGAACCTACATCGACGATAAGGTTGAACAAGTTTCGTCGTTCGCAACTCTCTTTCCAAACAACGAGACGTGTCCTATCTGTCGCTTTTGCTTAGCGACAGAACCGACGATAATGCTTGCATTGCATAGTTTCATTTCGTTCGAATCGTTGTACAAAATCGAATGAATAACGCATCGGCAATGTTCCAAATTTCAGTCTACTCGAGCGAAGAGATGACAATAAGCTGATAGCTTGACAGCCGACAAACGATAGGCAAAATATGAGTCATTGTCAATTTGAATTAATTATTCCTTATCGATTTTTTTTTTACTTCATACGAGTTCTGATACTCGTTCTAACAAGTGCCCTTGTCCAGGTGAACAAATATTTTATCCTCTTTCATCATCATCCATCGCGAAAATGAAGAAACGCGTGTCGTTGTCGTGAAGGTCTTATCTCTTCCCCTTTTGTTTTTCTATGTCGTGCTATTCCGTTTATGGGTCGAAGGAAAAGGAAAATCAATCACCAACCACCGACGATGGGTCACATTTGCGAAACGTGCCGAGGAAACGAGAAGGGGTGGGTAGACCAGAAAAATACGAAAGCAACAAAAAAAAAAGGAGGAAAAAAAGGTAGAGAAAAGAGTGAAAGAATAAAAGGGAAAGGGAATCATTTTAGCTGGCGTTCGCCGATGATCAATCTCGGTATTCGACGCACTCGCATACCAATAGGAAAATGCCGTTTACCAAAACTGCACCAGTTGGCAATTCCAAACTCCAAGAACAGGAAAAAAGTAAAATAAAAAAAATAGCAACAAAACGGGCACCGAGTGTTTTTCGTAAGCACAAAACACTTTTCCATCACAATCAGAGAGCGTAGAGTTAACAAAAGACAATACAAATAGATGCGAAAATATCGCCACACGGGATGTGTATCGTTTTAAAATTTCAAAAAAAAAGACGACGCCCATATGACGCGAGTTGATAAACGTTCTAACGTATCGAACCATAATGTCATTACTCAGTGGAACGCTCCTTCCTTTGTATATCAGAAAGTTACCTTTCAATGATAAATTAGAAAATACAAGTCACTCAATAGTAAATGGTCACAATAGTAAACAATCACAGTAAATAGTCACAATAGTAAAACGTCACAATAATAAGTAAACAGTCACAATATTATATATAACTATAAATAACTAGAAGTAGACCTGTGCTATTGCACGGGGACGTTATCCGATGGGCGGAGCTCATGACGTGTCTATGACGTCATCCGATGGGCGTGGCTAAAGCGTTCTTTACTGTTACATACACACATACATGTATGTAACATAACATAACATACATACATACATATAAAATAAACACACACACAGACACATTTAGACCTGGCTTATTCTTATTAAGATTACCCAGATGTCCTTCCTTCGTTGTTTCTGTCTACATTAGTATTAATAAACATCTAAGTTCAACAAGTTGCGTCAGCGTTATTCACAGATTACGTGTTAGTCATGTAAGTCAAGTCATGTCATGTTAGCCATAAATGAACGTAAGGCAAATTTAATTTGATTTACAACAATGAAATAAATAACGTGAGGCAAATTTAGATTAACAACAATGAACTGCATAACATAGGCAAATTTAAATTACAACAATAAACTGTACCTAATGAGCTATAACTAATGAAATAGCTGCAACTGATGACATAGTAAACTAAAAATTGTAGAAAAATATAAACACACATATAATCATGAACGCTGTAAGGTTTTTCTAAAGTGTATACAAACTGAGTAACTATTTACTACTAGAAATGAACTCCCTTGGTTGGTATGGTAACCACGGGGTGTTTGGAGGTAAACTTTGTGTTTATATTTTTCTACAATTTTTAGTTTACTATGTCATTAGTTGCTCGTTTTTGTTGTATTAGCTCTACGGGATGTTAAATGATAAAATAAATATATAAACAATTTCATTCCAGTCCAAATTAAAATATTTCGAAAAAATATTTCGTATGTACGTGTATTCCTTCCAATTTTTAGACAAAAACTATTTGCAACTAGTTCGACTAATTTGCGATTCTACTAATTCATTAGTCTGTTCACAAAATATGTCCATCTTTTTTGTTCGTTATTGTCAAAGAAAAAGATACAACATTTGTTAATTTTCATCGTAAACTCTACTCTGTTTACATAGATTCATCTCGTTTTCGCGAGGCTTTCTTAGAAAATCAATTTCTATTTTCTTCTATTGGAATAAACATAGATCACTTTTTTGACGGGTGCCTAAAGGTGACTGAGCGAAAAGAACTCAACCCTTTGATGGAAGGCGAGTGCTGTAGAAGATGCTGAATAAAAAACAAGTTTTTCTTTCGCCTTTCCATCCATCGAAGGGAAAAGTTATGTTGGCGCCACAGTTTCCATTTTTTAAAAAGCTATTCGAGCATAAATGCAATCCAAATTCATCCGGCGGTAAAATGATAATTCCTCCTTTGTAGCCTCGAAAAACTCATCAAACAGACACGAAAGAGAACCAAGAATTATTATTGCTCGTGACACGACTTGAAAATCGATCGCGATTCGAGAAAAATCCCGACAACAAACAACTGTTCCAAGCTGAAGTTCTTCGGTGAGAATTGATGGATCAGCAATAACACTGATACAAGGCGAAATCAATTCGAATGTGATATTGGGTTACTTCGATCTTGACCACCCCAGCGAAAAACAGTGGACGAGTGACCCTTGACGTTTATGATTAATTTGTTCAATCGTATTTAAAAAGCTAAAAGAAAGCATATTTGAATCCCCTTTAACATTAATCCCCTTTAGCTGTGTTCAGCCTCGTGGGGTTTCTTGCATTTTCTCTTAACACTTTACACAAACGAGGTACTTGTAGTGCAGTATCGTTTGTCACAGGTGGGTATACAGAGTTGGGTCAGCAGCGCATAACGTCAGCATCGACCATTGCCACGCCCACGAGTAAATAGATTAACGGAAAATTTAATTCGCAGTTTAATGTAAACTCATGTCACGAACTAATAACGAAAATGTTTTCTTTGCATGATGGAAGCCAGACTACATTCGAACGCGTGAAGCTAATTCAATCCGTTGGAACTCGTAGCAGTTGAGTTATTGATTTTCGATACGGTTAAAGTTCAGAACGCGAATCGAAGCTTCGAAATTCAAGTGCAACTCTTAACCCGCTTACCTTCAAAATGAATTTGTAACCCCAACACGACCCCTGGGAGTGAATCAATTGCTTACCTGTGAAATAAACAAAAACGAGAACGATTACAAACTAAATAATGAAACAAAATTTCAAAACGAAATGATTTCAACAAAGTTTCAAACAATCAAAGCTCTAATAGTGGGAAGTAATAAAATAATTTCAACAAAACATTCACGTAAAAAATCGTTTCAAGTTAGTTAATTAGCTCTACGAATATTTTTTTTTTCCAGAAAAAGATATATGTTATAGTCAGTTTTTATTGGACATGTAAGATTTGATATATTCTAGACGTCATGTGTATTTATTAAGCACATACAAAAAACGCATCCATTTAAATTTATCATCGTATTTTTTTATTACCTTCACCCAACAAAACGTGTTTCTCAACCTATAACTCTCCGACTTTTGAAAAGAAAATAAAAAACCAAATAAAAAAAAATCTATGGTCTTCTTTGACGTAGTCTCCATCTTTCGAGAAAATAACAACGACAAAGTCGGAATACATCTGAAGATAACGCGCTTTTAAAATAGCAATGGCGTTTTTCGTCAACATCCTTGAATCTCAAAAAAAAAGAAAACGCTTCTTAATACCCAGAAAATTAAAGGAAAAAAACGTCTGGCGCAACCGCAAGTTAATAGGATGATAGCCATAAAAGTTATTGGTGTTTTCCCAACTTGGGGGCGTCGTAATCCCTCATTCGTCATCCCCACACCCCACACGGTCCCGATCCCGAGTCACCCCCCCTTCTTAGAGAAGTGCAGCAACGTACACCTCCTTAATCCTTTGATCCCCAGCTCGAGGGGCGTCGTCGTCGTCCGAGGGTGGCGCTAGTGCTCCGGGCCGTCTTTGCTATTCAACTGCCGAAGTAGATCCATCACTGTCAAGCGAAACGTTATGCCACCGAGATAAATACGCGCCATAATGGGCAACGTGTGGGAGGCGGGTCCCCTCGAACCAAGAACCACGGATCCTCGACCGAAGCAAGAAAAGAATGGCTTTCTCCATTCGCCATTTTTTTTTGAAACCGTGAAAAAGAAAGAGTTGAGATGGGTGCAGGTGTTGGAGAACGGTTCATCGAGTAGTGACGACGCTCGTGGCTGTCGGTGCTCACTCATGGGAAGCGGCTCCGAAGGATTAAGGCGCTTCATCACGAGTCTTATCTCGGAATTTTTACGTGACAAGGCCAAGGTCAGATAGGCGAACAACTATCTACCTATTCTTCTTCTTCGCCTCTTTCTCAACGGCTCACGGGAAAGTTAGGCTCGAAGATGAAGACGATAAAGACCTTCCGCCCGTTCCAGACAACACATCCCCTTATGCAAACAAAGAGAAAAAAACCACTGGCTTTCTAACGCCTAAAAATCTTGTTTTCCAAAAAATTATTTTTCTTTTTTTTTTTCCTTTATTTTAAAAAAGGGAATTTTGCTAATAAGGATGATAGACGTTGCTTCAAAGACACGACGTGAAAAATGATAAGTATAAAACCTCGACATACCAGTGTTTCGAACTTCCACGTCAGAAAAGCAATAGACAGACTAGACGATCATGGTTATATCACTACACAAATATCTGACAGCATTAACATATACATTGATTGAGAAGTAAAAATAAATCTGAAGGGCTTCGGGTAATATGATGATAAGCCACATTTTAGAAATTGTTCAGGAGAACCGATTTTCTGGTGTGAAACTTCATAGAGTACCATACTGATCAATAAGGTGATTTTTTATATTATGCTAACATGTTTTGTAAATCTAGGAAGTGGTAAAGTAACAAGCTAGAAACAATACTGAGACACAGTTTGATATAAAAATGCCATTTTTGAAAAAAGTGTGGTTCATATTGCCCGGAGCTCTTCATATATACTGTAGTTCAAACACTCGACGATTATCGAATTTAATAAGGTGGCAATCGCTCCTGTTGAGAAATAAGAGTTGCCAGAGTGTCATAGCTAATCTTTGAAAATAACACCCTTTACGATCAAAGCATTAATCCCTGCACCCACTCGTACATGATGAGTGGTTTACGAACCGTGAAAACCATAGACGTTCTTGTTTTCCTTCCCATTACAGTATACTCGCAAACGGTCAACAAACATCAAATCTCTTAATTCGGATTCTCTCTGCAAAACAGGATGACGAAGTCTAACGAACTGTCGCCAATGAACATGTTTACCATCACGACAAAAACAATAGGATTTCGCTTATTTTTCTTGGACCAATGACAGCTGATTAAAAGTCGTCGCCCGAGGGGACAAATAACTTCCTTCCACAGATGTTTCTTTCTAAATCTTCTCCTCGCGATTCGAAAGCTTCACCAAGGTGAAGAAGATGACCGTCATTGTAATCATCATTAACAACATCAACATCATCATCATCATCATCAACATCTTCGGAATCTCCTCATCCGTCTTCCGGAGCGTTAATGATCGGATAAGAAAATCGGTATTAGTCCATCCGAAAAAGAGAATGACGAGTCGCTTTCCATTTGTCTTCTTGTTCTTCAAGCTTGCCAAATTAGCACTTACCAATGAAGCACCCCGCGTTGAGCTCATTAAAACTCGTCGTTTAATTCGTGAACCCCCTTTTTCATTAGCTCGTTTAAATCGAGTTCCATTCTTCTTGCTCTTGCATCATCGTTGCAAAAAAACTCGCCACAAACGAACTAAAGAACAGAAGAACTAAGGTGGCGCTAAGGCTTGAGTTATGTTTCGAATTAACAAATTCGCGAAATGCACTCTTTTTTTCCCCCGGAAAAGAAAAGAGTGAAGATGAATTCCGCCAAATCGTAGCGTAATGAGTCCGCTAATGCCCGGATGCTTTAAAAATTGAAGAAAAGTGGGCCATTCATAACACCCGTCGAAAACAGCTCCTTAAAGTAGAAAGGAAACCCGAAGAGAAAGATGTCTTCTCCAGCACGGAATAAAAACTTCTTCATCCTCGACGATTAAACCGACCGTACCAAGCAATAGGACGTCAAAAAGAATTTTCATGATGAATGGAAGAGGATAGCCGAGTTCTTAAAGTGACTGATTACTCGCCGAGTAATCTAGTCCACGACAAACGAATTTATAACCCGTCCGATCAACCGACACAGAAAAGAAATCAAGTTAAAAGTTATATAAAAAAGAGAAAGAGATAAAAAGCACTACGTCAAAGCACTACGTCTGAGTTTGATAGGCTCGGAATTGAAGCGTTAGGCAAATAACATGCATACCTGATCTAAACAAAACTCAAACCCACCACATTATTAATTTAAAAAACAGACAAAATAGAATACAGTGGCAAATTGATACGTGCAAATTTGCCTCGAGCAAATGGTGTTTTCACTTTCGGAAAAAGCAAATATTATCTCGCGCTCGCAAGACATTTTTCTTTTCTCTCCACCTCCTACATAAACACTTGAAAAATACAGCAATAGGTTGAGGTAGCCTGCTGAGCATGAATAATACATTCGCAATGAAGATTTGTTTCCCCAAGCAACCGCTCTCTTCGTCAGAAATAACACACAATGACACGGTTTGGAAGAAAAACGGTGGTCATAAAAAAATTCGACTTTCCTCCGCCTGAACCATCCGGAAACTTTCTCGTAGATAGAGAAGAAAATTCTTTCACCTTCAATTAGACGATCAATAAACGTCCTTTAAAAAAAAAAAAGGTGCTTTCTTCCTCGCCGTTATTTGTGTGTATTTTTTACGCAACTGCAGAAAAAAACAGTAGACTTTCGTTATTCGAAGAATGTAGGGTATTGCAAAAAACGAAGGTAATTGTAATCAATTGATTGCACACTGTGTGTGATTAATTATAAAATCTAATTACACAGCTTATAACAAAAAATTGACACGATGCCAAATCCGCGTTAAGTAATAGCGAAATTGTGGAAAAAAAAAACAACTTTTATAAGGAAAGATATCGTAAATCGACGACATCGTTGATCGTTTTAAATGGGGATTATAAAACTGATCAATGGGAAATGCCACTTTCTCCCCGTCCTACGTGCTGATCCCATCAAAAGTAGTAGCCTTCATCGATAATCATCGTGGATACATTAAAACCAAGCAGTGCCATAAATCTGTTAAGTTTTACGATCGGCAGCGACACGAGATAGCGGGAAAAGTTGGCCTCGTTAACATTTCAAAAATCGATCGTCTTTGCAAAAATCAATTGGAAAGTGAAATCCGTTTCCAAATTCCATTAACCGGAAACGAAAGCGAAAACGGATATGAGAACTCGGACTCGAGCCGAGTCGAACGATGACGATGCTGAGGCTAAAAGAACGAACGAGAAAAGGGAAGGAAAAAAACAGCGGGAGGGAAAAAAGTCGATGCTCATTTGTTTGCCATTCGGGAAGCGGAAAGAACCGTTTGATCACCGGAATCGTTCGGTCCGTCTTGGAAGTCATAAAATGTGCGATAAACGTTTCTTTGATTGGCCGTGGCCGCCTTTTCGACGGTCGGACAAACGACTCTTTATTTCCGCATTTTCCGCCCCCGCAACACTGCCGAGCGACAAAAGCGCTTTCTCCGACAACCCCGACGAAAAGACCTTAACAATGGCTTCCTCGAGAGGAAAAACTCCAACGAGAAAAGAATTTCGCCCTTTATAGCCTATAGTAAGTGATGCTTTTGCGTCGAGCGCAGATTCCATCACGTGGCAAGAGCGTCACGAGAACGAGAGGAAGAGGAGGAGGACGACGAAGACGAGGAGGCGTCGTGCAACGAGGAATTTTCCGAGAGATTTTCCCAACAGGTAAATTAAGGGGTGGCTGAAAGCGAACGCGCGTGAAATACTAAAACTCGAAAAGGCCAGGGAAGGCATTAGAGTGGCTACGCCACCCACCAACTTAGAAAGCCTAATGGTCGACTGACGCACGTGGGAGCGCTCTTTCTACCAAGAAAAGGAAAAGTCAATAGGTGATCGCAGCCGATAATTGCGAATTCTCTAAACAAGTAGGGAAAACATCCACTCGATTCACTCAAAGAAAGGATTAATATAAACATGCTTGAAAAATCGATACAACATTATAAGCTTCTTCAACCCGAAAGGTTACTAACGAAATTCCACCACCTTTTCTTTTTTGCTAGCATATCGAAGAGTATCTTGATAAAAAGGTGTATTAATTTTTTTTTTCATGAAACGATTTACAAAATCGAAATTGATAAATTTATTAACGTCACAAAGAGATAAATTGTCAAATTCACATACAAATTACAATCGCATGCACTGCCTTATTTCTATACATTTAAATACACTGTTATAATATACTGTAGTATAATAATCATTTTCCAATGATAAAATAATAAAATAATGTTCTATGTTTAACCTTATCATCTTTCTGCTTTTATACACCGATACCGATTACAACAATGTCATTCGGTAAAATTAGCTTGCTACTCCCTCATTTGTGTTTTTGTGCTTGTATTTTATCCTTTCTCGGAAGCTGCAATAAATAATAATTATAAATAATAAATAAATAATCCATCCCGTTCTCGACCATGTGTTTCGCGGTAAAGATTTATGATTATTCCCAGTTCGGTATATTGATGCAAAGTACCAAAAAAAAAGTGGAGGAATTCCCTTCATGTCAAAAATGTAGGCTCTAAATTACGACCATCTCGAGGTGACGCAAGAGTTCCAATAAAAATGGAGGGGAAAAAAGTGGAAATATTTAGTAAGGCGACGACGACATTCCTCGCACCGTACTCCATCTTCGTTCGAAACTTGACTCCACCTCGTATAGAGAGGATATATAGCTCGGTGCCATTGGCCAAGAGGGTTCCCTATGCAGAACACATCTCAATTTCTCGGCCGTTATTCACTTTTATGGCGAGGCCATTCCCATCGAGGAACAATAAAGCGCCGAATGGCAACGACCAACCTTCGTTTTGATAACGCCAACCAACTTGGGCTATCAATTTTTATTTCTGAATAAAAATCCAGAATCAACTCGCTGTTAAAAAAGAAAACAAGTGTAACTTGGATGCGGGTACGAATGTGTTTTGGCGTACCGTATTGTATCGAAGTTTGATAAAATGAAAAAGGAAAAAAAGGAGAGAAAACTCTAGTGGTAGGCTAACATCGTACAAGTAGGCAGGTGGACGACTTGGTTTTCATCGTTGTGCTTCTTTGCAAAGTCTTGGTCGTCTTCTTCGTCGGGTGGTTCCACCGCCTTCGGAGTAATCAAACGGAAGAGAACATATTTCAAACTCACCGGGGATGGATTTACTGCCCGTCAAAATTCCGCACCCACACGGCATTCGTTTCCAAGTTGAAGTAAATATCCGAAACCAGTCACGCTGTTTTCCACCTTTTTTTTCTTAAACGGAGAGAGCGCGCGAGAAAAAAAAATCGTTTCAAGAGAGAGGGGAAAAAAAAATCAGAAATTGGAAATTTTTCTTTGGTACGTCTTCCCCTTCTTCATATGCTTATACGATCCCATTTCGGTGCTCTGTCGGCAAGATTGCTTTAAAATGAAAGCGGTCCAATCCGAAAAAGTTCAACACACCACAAGCAACGAAAAAGTAGAAAACGAAAGGAAAAAAACGAAGACAACGAAGAAAAAAAGTAGAATAAAAAGGAAAAAAAATCAGAATGTTGGTCGCGTGGGCGTTGAGTATTGACTAGATTCCGCTTCGGCATTTGCAGGAATTCATTATTCCTGAGGCGGCAGTGGCGCCACAACCGAGCGGGCGATCAATTGAATTCAGATTCCGTAGGAGAAGAGGCAATCCTTCTTCGGCACGTGACAGTTGGCCTACTAGCCCCTCCCTCCCCCTCCCTTCTTCCTTCTTCACCCACGACACCGTCACCCCTCCCCTCTTCCTCGTTCAGCTACAGCAACGACAGTCGTTTCCAAAGGAAAGAAAAACTCCCTACCAACATTTCCGGTTGAGAGCTTAAAGAGCCAATAAAGTTGAGCCCAATCTTCATTTCTTAAGCGAAATTCGCATAGTCGTTGGCAACTCGCGGAGTCTATTGCGCATTATTACCCTTCAACAACAACACGTAGACAACGAGTCTGAAAGAAATGGTTCCGAGAAAGGTGAAAAAAGTGAACAAGTTGGGATGGTAAAGTCAGTTAAAAAAATAACTTCAAATAGCTCTTGTGACAAATTAACAATTTCACCGACGACAGGCAACGCTGAAAACGTTGTAAGAGATTGTGCCAAAACGTAGCGGAAATAATAGAGCGATGGCAAGTGGCGGGAGAGAAGCGCTTGGCGAGCTAAGGCTTCCGCACACGGCCCTCATTAATGCCAACTTAATTACGAAATCAATTACTCATCTACGCACGAGGTAAACGCTGTGATGTTTACCAGATGCGACGCAGTCAACCCGAATTGAGATGAAATACGATTTTGAATTCATCCCTCGTGGTGTGCGCAACTTCAAAGTCGTTACACAGACCACGTTGTCGAATGAAAACATCGCCCCGACTGAAACAAATAAAGCAGACGGAATCCCCATCGACAGAGAAGAAAACAGGAAAACTTCCTTCGGCGGTTCATTTAATGTTAAAATTTACTTTATACGTATCTCCTTACATTTTATCCGAGACGGAAAAGAACAAAATTATTAAAACTACTCAACTTGATTCGGTATGGAACCACTCGACTTGAAAACGATGAAAAGTTTTCGTCTCACGAGAGAACATCGAAAGAGAGGTTCGGTGTCCTTTCGAATTGGTAGCGAGGCCCACGCTTAAATGACACGGTCGGATAATCCATCTTCATTAATCTTCGACAGCTTTTCACCTCGGTCGTCCGCACGGAGCGATCAACTCCGACTCAGAAAAGACGAAGAGGAAGAGAGTAGTAGCTGTAGTAGAAGAACCTAATTGGCAAATGGGCTCCCACTTTGCTCGCCACCAAGCACTTCCATCATCGCTCCATAAATTTGGCGAACGCCTAATGACAACCGCGGGGGAGAAAACAGGAAACAAAAAAAAAATGGGAAGAGGAAGAAAAACTAGGCAAACGCCATTTCGAAAATGGTCGGGATTTGCGTGCTCATTGGCCCGACGAGATCGGCCGTCGCCATCTTAAAGAATTCAACGGAATGAACAGACAACTCTTTACGCCGATGAAAAGGACGACGAGTCGGAGCGCCTGTCGACACGCATTAACAACCCCTATTCCTTCTCCCCCCAAGTGGCTCATTTGCTTTTCATCGGCTTTCTGTGGCGAGTTTAATTGCCCAACCAATTGTCGAACTCCGCAAGAAAGTCGTTAAGCGACTTTTCTTCAGCGTTTCGTTATCCGAAGTCCTCTTTAGCAGCGCGCAGGACGCAACAGTCGAGACCTCGTGCAAGACCATTCTCCCGAGAGGAAAAGCCCCGGACGACCCCTGTCATCCGACTTTCTTACCTAGCAGGCCACCCTCGTGGCGTTCGCGGCTGGTTAAACCCACTCCCAGAGAAAATTAACACGCACCGAGTCTGTTCAAAATTCATCGCGGCGAGTTCATCCACGCGTTGAAGAAAAAAAAATGCGTGAAAAATTAAGTTGCAGCGTCATTAGAGTTAGGTTACAGTCGAGAACGTCGAGTGATCACTCCCCCAGCCACTTTTCAACGCGATCGATGGCACCGAGTTGACGTCATTACACTCCATAAATGAGACCATTTATCACGCGCCTCTCACAGCGATGACAGTTCCACCGAGTCATGAATATTTTTTAGCCACCCAAGAAGATAAACTCTTCAAAATCTCGTAAAACCAAGTCCCCCAACAATCCTCGCTAAAAATTGTCGAGAAACGGATGAAAAAACCTGTCTCGAAGCTTCCGACGCCAACAACGACCAAAGCAAGATGGTCTATCTTGAAGTAATTGAAAGTGGAAAAGCATGCAAGTAGTAAAAATGGCGTTAAAAGTGACAACGCAGCCTCGTCGTTATCCAACGAAAAGAACTAAATGAATTAAATCACTCGATAGCGTCTTCGTCGATTTCCGTAACGTGCAATGTCGACGTCGCAGCTGTCATAAATGGTGCATCGCTCGCGTCAGAAAGCCACGTCGGATGCCTAATGGCAGTCAATCGAGAATCTAACCACCGACCGGCCTACGACGACGACATCAATAGGCCTTATCGACTAAGAAACCCTAGGCAGCGTCGATGATGCTCCTACTATTCAAAAGTACTCCTCGGTAGCCTCCATTTAACGACACAAGAGAAAAAAATTCCCAACGGACCGCCAAATGGGTTTAAAAAAAACTGAGTTCTAGGCTGTAGCAACAGAAACTGCGTTATCGGAGAAACGAAAGCACGAGAAAGAAGTAAACTTGTTTATCAAAATTACACGAAACTTTCGACAAAGAATTACGACACGTTCAAGGAACCGTTTCAAATATGTTTCTCCGAAAGTGCATTTCAGCTTGGCTCAACGTCTACATACCTAACCGTGTTTCCGAGTTATTTCTCAAGTTGCAGCTTGCAGCTACAACAGTCGACAGAAAACGATTTTTCCACCTTTTCAACCACCCATCGTTACTACCAAGTACTAGAAAAAGTATTTTACTCCTGATCGAGAAAAACAAATTTTCTATACAGTTATTACTGAGAAATTATTATTATTATTATTTTATTGCACGGTCAAGGTGACCAAAAGGAAAAGACAACAAAAACATAGAAACTTAGAACTAGCAAAACAAATTGCACATAATAAACATAAAAGTATACACATT
>JAQIWH010003610.1:0-19321 GCA_034695005.1 Cryptops parisi
GAATTGATTTTTCGAAGAATTGATTTCGAAGAATTGATTTCGAAGAATTGATATTCGGAGAAAAGGTCGGATACCATACAGTACATCATTTTAAATTATCACACAATGCTCAGTCAAATTTTATTTTAACGTTATTTTAGGTAAACAAGAACATTAAGTCTCTAATAATACTATTTTGGTAGACCGAATCAAAGAATCTGAAACACCACTTTAAAATGTTTTTCGTCGAAACAAAAAATTAATATTTACCCTCATAAGTTTCTTATATGTTTTTTATATCAACCTTTAACTTGGTACCACTGCACCAAAATATTCATGTCTCGACAGCTCCTAATAGAATCGACGAACGCCATTTCAATTGGCTACGGTTTTAAATCAACGTTCACTATTAGCCATGGCCGATAAACACTACGAAGGCCAAACAACACTTAAACTTTGCTTGTGTCGAAGTGACCCTGAAATCAGGATCCTTGGAAAATGGAACATCAATCCGTTACACTTTCAAAGTCCTTTTTTTTTTTTAAAGATGGCAATAAAGGAAATCTTTGCACTGAGGCAGAACGAAAAAAAAGCTCCAGTGAGTTTTGATCTCTCCCTCGATGTAAATAATAATAATGATAAAGGAAGCTGGCACTGGGCCACGGTGGTTATAGTACCTCAGAGTGAAAGAAATCTACTACTGGAGCAAGTTCTGGCAACTCCAAGTACGTTTTAAGTAAATGAAGAGTGAAGCAGTTTCACGAATGTTTCTCTTTTGTACTCATTTGAATTTTTTAAACACAATGCTGTTAGCAATTCGAGTCAAGTTTATCCTGTAAACAATTTTTGGCTGGGTATACAGAAGGTTGAATGTGCGAAATGAGCACTTCCGTGACGATTAATCAATCGATGTCATCTAAAGTACGTAGAAATACTCGCTTGCTTTATGCGATTCACTTCCCGCAAAGTGTGCACAATTTGTTTACAGATTTAGCAAACAAGTTAAGAACAATTTTGCAAATACGTTGAAAATATTTAGCAAACATATTGAGAGCGATTACATGTAGCCTACTGTATCTTAATTCCCCACTGAGCTAAAAATGCTGGAGAAAAAAATGGACTTTAGTTGCCAAAACCTAAATGGATTTATCTTGTTTTGTTTATTTTCATAAATTACTGATAAAATGATGGATTCGTATACGTTCGCATAAAAAACGTAACAAAACAAACTAAATTGATAACAAAACAAAATAAAAATGCTTTTTATGTACGCTTCATATTGGATTTCTGCAATTTTAGATTTGATTTTATGCGATTTTTGTCACATCAGACTATACAGTATATTCTTGTAAACGCCTGTAGATGGCAATAAGTCGGCTTGTTGCACCCCTTGATAACAATATTATGTTGCCAAAAGTTTTGCCAACCGCTTCAGGGTACAATCTGCAACCCTTCCAACTTTCAGCTTCGTAACCGTTTCTCCGCACAAATGAACAATACCAACTAACAGTAATGCTCTTTTATATAATTGTTACACCTTCCCTGATGAAAATATTCGGTCGCCAAAGGTTTTGTCAACATCTTCAAGAAACAATCTTCCACCCGGCCAATTATCAGCTTTGTAACCCTTACAGTTCCTCGGCACTGATGAACAACACAAAAACCACTATACACTATCATCACATCCGCTGCTCTTAATTAAATAGATTTTCATTATGTACGCCAGGGTAAAGAACAATAGATGATTAACTTATCAATGAGTTAGAACTGCTAATAACTCAACGATTATAACTTATTCAAGTGGTTCAGTTTATACAAATTTAGTATTGTGAAAGAAACTCGTGCACAAAGTGACCAGGCAGCTATAGTTCCTTCTCCTTGACCAACAAAAACAAGAAAGCGCTTTTCACAGTTCACTTAGATATTCTGTGACCAGTGACGACTTTATGGTTGTGTTACTTCGCCAAGTGCCAACCGAATGGGTCGTTTGGCTGGCCGAAGTTGCCACACTTTCGTTGTTGCGTTGGATGTTAACACGAAACGTCGCTTTTTCTCGTTTGCCTTGCCTTTGCCCCTAAGTGTTGGGACCAAAACGATAGTCTTTTCAGTCACGCCCTGATTGTCAGTATTACGCCCTTGCGCAGTTCATTACGAAGACCACCAAATCCACAATTCCGGTGTCCAAAATAACGATTTTTGCTCCCAGACCATCCGTAGCTTTTTACCTCGTTAATTGAGTTGCTTGTAGCAATATGTAATGTTAAAGCTAACATTTTACCGGAAATAAGTTATCAGCAGAAAATCACGTTATAACATCCGTCCGTGTGAAATAGAGGTATGCATATATACTAGCTGAAATAAGTTGGACATGCAGTATAGTTAATATATCGGATAAGTTCAAGTTGGATATACCCGGTGGGCCAAAACTTTTAATAGTGTGAATAACTCCTGAATGGTTTTTCAACTAAAGATTAAAAAATAAACAGAATTAAAGTTCACTTTATACTCTTTATAAAAATGTATGAGTTTGAGTTCCTACGTTCATTTGGAGATGAGTAATGACCATTTGAATAAAGCATACCCCTCAAAAAAGTTGCCGAAACGCGACTTTTCTTATGCAATATCTTGAAGCTAGCTGCTGAGGACAGTTTACGCATAAGTACTGACTTATGCGCATAAGTCAGTACTGGCAAATTTTTTTTTGGGGGGAGGGTATTTTTTTCATTACTCATTTCCAAATGAGTGTAGGAACCTAAACCCATACAGTTTTAGAAAACGTATAAAATAAACTTTATTTCAGTTTTTTATTCGCCCACGTAGCTCAAACCATGCAGGTGATATTCATATTTTTATTATTATTTTTATTTTTAAACAGAAGCAAAAACTTGCAGGTGATATTCATATTTTTATTATTATTTTTATTTTTAAACAGAAGCAAAAACTTTTGGCCATTCGGTATACTTTAAACCAGCTGAAATACTTGTTCGTTGCAAGGAGTGAAACTAACTCTTAAATACGCATGCATATAAAAGGCAAGTTGCTCTCTGTCCGTGGAAGAATGTTTCTGTGACAATAAGTAAAAACATACTTTAAACACACAGGGCAACCATACATAGCAAACGTGAATGTAAACAAAAAAATCAACTTCTTCACGTGCTAGTGCACAAGTACCTACTAGTTGTATACTGGACCAATATAAAAATGATCTAATTTACACGAAAACAAAAGTGGGCGTTACTCGGACAGCTTACAGTATATCAACGCCTTTTTCGCAAACTCCCTTATGAGTCTTCCCATGCAATGACAAATGAAAACACCCTTGCCATTACTTATTCTGGAGCAAATACTCTGAATTTCTTTTTTGGTTTTTTTTTACGATGTCTCTCGACTGGAGCCTAGTTCTCATTCGTCTTTGAAATCCAATTTCTACACTTCTTCTTGTCCTAGTGTATTATTCACTGACTTCTATATAAGCACCGATGCTTTGTTCCACTATGGTTCTTTACGAAATCTCTTTCTGAATCAATCGTATTTGAATGGATGTTGCACATGGGGTGGTGCAAAGTGGGAAAATTGCCGGGGAATGGAAATATAAGTTGTTGAATGTGCTATTGTCTGCTGCTGCTGCAGCATCATCGGTGATGCAGAGATCGCCATTGCTATACCAAGAGCGGGAGTCAAAATTCGGCATCAATAATTTTGCAGATGCAATTACTTTGAACTAGTTCACTAATGCAATTTCATGTCCGACAGATGCGTTTGGCAATCGTGTTAACAACTCTATGGTCGATTTTCCCCTCGTCTCGTTACATGATTAATCGGACGAGTGTCGAAATAGAAGTCGATTGATTGGTTGATGCCTAATGGTGGTGATGATAACGAC
This sequence comes from Cryptops parisi, assembly GCA_034695005.1. Taxonomy (NCBI): domain Eukaryota; kingdom Metazoa; phylum Arthropoda; class Chilopoda; order Scolopendromorpha; family Cryptopidae; genus Cryptops; species Cryptops parisi. Next base: position 3,863 of record JAQIWH010003610.1, read on the forward strand.
AGCGACGCATCACCACAAAGGAATTCCAAATGGCCACTGCCCTCTGGTCCGCAATTATTTTCTTAATAATCGTATTAACATCGTCTTATAAATGAATGACGTTTGACGAGACGTCATCTCGATTCGTGTAATGCCAAGCCCCGAACATGGAAAAGTGGCGTTGTCTGGTCGGTACGAATTTGTCACCCAACCCATTAATGAAATTTTTCCCGAGGGATGTACGATCTTAAAACTGCATAATGTGAAACAACAAAACACTCATCCACCAAATGAAAATAGTGCTGAAACAACAAAAAAGTCTACAAATTTTGTTTGTTTGTAATCTTCTTCTCAGCTCATTCGTGAGTAGGAATGTTCGTTGTTTGTTTATCATTAATTAACCATGAAACAAAGTGATGTACGGAGACAATTGTCGCTGAATTGTGTAAATAAAAAGACTGAAATTTCAATTCCAAATTTGTAAAACCTACTTTTCGTAAATAAAAGCAATAAAAATTAAATAGTTACAGGAAAAAAGTCTCAAACTTGTTTACACTCAAACAGCGGTGTTGAACGCGACAACTTAATTTGTTTCCCAATTTTGCTGGTGTTTCAGTGAAAAGCTAATTTTGCAAAACGGTCGTTTGCTAACGTCTATTGAGTGGATACCACAACTAACTTAATTTTCATTGTTTTTTAATGATTTTTATGTTTACTAGGGTACGGTAAATTATTAAATTGCCTAAGTGTCATTAAACAATGGTACGTTAGCTCAACAACAATAATAAAAGTACTATACCTGTTAACAACTTGGTTAACGACTAGTTAACAACAACTGAAGTAAATAAAAGAATCTCTTTTGTTGTCTGTGTTAATATTTAGTTTGAACACCATAACAACGCTAGTGTAAACCATAAACATACTTCTTAATTTTTAACAATCTCCTTCCTAACACCAATGTAAACAAAACAAAATGTCATGAATTTTGAATATAATAGAGTATAAATATATATATAAAAGTATTTTAGCGTATAAATATAATAGAACTATATAATATATATATAGAATTTTAGCGTATATTAATAGCAGTAGTAATGAAATTAATTGCACCCAGAATAGAAGAAATTCCTGCCAGGTGTAAAGAAAAAATTGTTATACTGTATCTACTGAGCAGCCTGAATGAGCTATAGATGAGGGAGGTTCACCAAAATTTAATTTGTCGGTTTCCTAATGAAATTTTCACATCAACAATAGCATGAACACCAGCTGAAAATGGATACATGTCAGCATACCAAATTTCAAGTCGATTCAATGAAAGACACAAGAGCTCATAGCAAACAGCAGCTGTGCTTTATAGATATTCTTAAAGATGCAATTCAATTCACTTACAGTACTGTACGTATATTGATTAACCACCACAACTAACAAAGTGTTTTGGTTCTTTGGATTCTATTCAATTTATAAAAGCTTAAACATGTTAAAAAATAAGCCATGATCGGTTCGAGTAAGTAGTTGACAACCAAAGCCTAACTGTTAGTATTGTGCTGATTGTGAATGATCAATTGATCATGAACTACTTTTTTACGAGACGAGATTAACCCAAGGTGTTTTATAACAGCATTTCATAGACTCTGAACACGTTTAAGATCTAGCGACATGGAGAAAATGTGAAAAGTTGAATTAAAGCTAACTTTCAGTACCCCCATCACCAGCTCCTTACTAAAAGAACCACATACCCAATACACCATAAAAGTTACTTATCTCCGGTATTCAAATGCTGGGCATGACTCTTTCGAGGCGAAATCTCCGCAAATAAAAATCGAGGGAGCGAGTGCCTCGATGGCTCGTAAAGTTGGGCCCAGCACGTGAATACAAATCCTCAATTCTTTTCAGGTCCAGAACTACACTTCTGTGGTTAGAACGTTCGAATTGGCAGAGAATATTCAAGAATCATCGTCGACTTGGTGGATGGTCGACTTGCTGCTGGAGGCTGTTCTCATCTCTTTGGACAGATTTGGTCGGCTGCAAAATGGCCCACCTTAAGCCGTGCACGTTCCATATAATGGTGTTTTAGCCCCGCAGCTTTTTACCCTTTTAAGAAACTGTCGTTTCAAAAAGTTATATTTGCCTAAAGTTGAAATTGGGATCCTAGCAGAACGAAATCGAACGTAACCTGATTTGTTTTGGTTTAACATAACAGCAGCCGTCTTGGGAGTTGCATGTGCATAATTCAACTGGTGTAGATGACATTTACCAACAAAATAGTTTTAAGAAAATCGCTTTAAACCTCTTAACTTAACTTTTGGGTGAGTTTCAGAAGTTTTTCAAAAATAAAGGATATCATATACACTATAACATCATAATGTAGTATAGATGTAGTTATGCATCAGCGTCAGCGCAGCATAAGATTTCAATCAAACTGTGTATAGTTTGAAAGTGCAGTACAGCGTTTTCGCACTTAGGCTTAACGCTGTTGAAGTATACTTCGCAGGATAGCGGACATTTTCGACAGTGTATGTTATGGTAAGTAAAGTAAATCTTCCATTGTATGTTACACTATCATTTCCACATAGTTACGTAACTGTATATTTATTAAGTCGAGAACTATTTAAACAGTGTTACATTCGATGCAAACATTCTGTATTAGAGATACAAGATAACATATGTATTAATGTTAAGTACAACATAATAATGTACTTAACTTGGTATTAACTGTACAAGATACATACCGTATTTGTATTAGTGGCAAGTGGACTACAAGTATAAAATTCAACATCCTTATAACTGTTAGACGTTATTGTTATTTTAGCTGTAATCTGTATTATGTTTAAGATTACAATCTTCATAAAAAAATATCTTTAAAATTTTGACAACTTGTGTTTTCATCGTGTTAACCTGACGTATGACTTCAATTCCTTTTTCCAAGTATTACACACTAGGTCTTTCACTTTTAGATGCACGGTACAAAGATATATGAATTCTTTCTTCTCCATTTTTTTTCGCTGCATTTTTTATTAACCCAGAAAATTGTCTTCCTGGCTCACAGAAAGTGCATGAAATTTTCATTATTCATGACTCAGCTGAATAGATGTCTCGCGTATCCCCAAACGGTCTCTTCAACACATTGTGACGACTTGTGGTTTAATGCGAATGCAAAGAATTTCACCCAAGGAACCTTTGTTGATGATGGAGAAGAATTTCTCTTACCCTTGTCTTTCTCGCTCGGTTTATTTTTTGTGTGTTTTATTTTTATACCCAACTACAGGTGGGTGACTGTGAGAGCTGTTGATCGATATAGTTGCTTCGGGAACATGCTCGTCACTAAATCGTTTTCGTTTTAATCGAGCAAAAAAAAAAAAAAAACAAGTCGAGGCAAATCTCCAGGCTTTTCTTCTTGTTCATTTATGTTTTTTTGTTTTTGTTTTTTGTTGTATGAAGCACAAAACAAAATTGTCAGCAGATTTGAGTGTCATGCAAAATGGAAATAATAAAAAAAAAAAAAGGCTGTGAGCGAAGAAAACAATTTGGACGAAATTCGTTGAATACACTCGCAATCGATAATAACGACAAATTCTCATTTTCGTACATTTATTATTATCAACAAAAATAGGTGGAATTTTTGATGAACCGTTCTATAGTATGATAAAAATACGCGCAGCTGGTTCTTTGTTGCAATATTTAAAAAAATATAAAATATTCATGTACAAACATTATGGTTTAAAATCAGTATAATATGACTTCGATTCTGACCGATTCACTACCAAAATTAATATCGAACAGAAAACAAATCAAAGAACACAAAAGCTCAAGTGATGATTAATTAATTGGTGGGCTTCGAGCACTATAATAGTGAGCCACACGTTTTTCAAAAATGACATTTTTACATCAAACTGTTCTTCAGTAATGTTTCTAGCTTGTTACTTTATTACTTTCTGGATTTTCCAATAAAAGGCAGCATACACTGTATATAAAATCGCCTTATTGCTAAGTATTGTACTTTGTGAAGTTGCTTACCAGAAAAACGGCTCTCTTGAACAATTTTTAAAATGTGGCTTGCCATTATATTGCCCGATGCCGTCCAATTAATGAATGAATGAATGAATAAATATATCAATAAGCGATAACTTCCAGTTTTTTCCCAATAAAAATGTTTCATGTGTGTATCTAAATTCCAGTTAATAACCATAAAATGCATAACATTTAGTACATTATTTCTTGATGAAATTCACAATTCATCAGTTAGTCTATACAAAGTGGACACAAGATAGGCCTACATGAATCATCGATTTAAAAACAACGTGTTAAAGAATGTGGTTTTTTGCAAAAATCGAGGTGAAGTTTCAACGTCACGTCGACGCGACGGTATTTTCACCTCGACTCTAGTAGAAATTGTTCAAGTTTTTATATTTGTGGTTGGTTACATTCCTTCGTTATGATTAGTGAATGTTATATATTTTTTTTCTCACTCCAGTCAAGTCGTCGTATCGATTCCGCGACTTGACCTCAACAGTAGAGAAACGTCAACTCGACTCGATGAAATTCCATTGACACTCAACTAGGCAAATAATTTCATTATCACGCTGTGGGATTCTCACTCGAGGATTTCCAGTGGATTTTCCGAGCTTAAACTTTTCAGCCGGAGCGGTTGGAAACATGAAAAGGAGCTTGTAATTAACTCGCCGGATATTCGACCAAAAAGATATCGAAAGCCCAATAATGGCAGCATTGCATTAACGACGTTTTAGAAACGCTCGACCTTTTCCACACGAGTTTGCAACCGACTGTTTGTGCGTGTGTGTGTTTGAAGGTGAAGCAGTTATCTAGTGAATTAATAGGTTTGGCTGTGTGAGAACCACGAGTGAGGTTGGATAAAATGCACCTGCAAATCGCTTCTGTGGTCCAGCGTGACACAATGGCCGACCTTTAGAAGCTTTAATGAATTCCTTCTCTCTTGATTGGTCTTCGTAATTGGCTTGGAAAACTAATCAACTCGTCTTTCTCTTTCCCTCTCTCCCCTATAGTTTGACGATGAACCTTCACGATCACAAACCAATAGCTTACCTTAACTCTCATCATGAAAGATCAAAGTAGCGAAATGTTTTCGCATATAAATAACGTGCACCTGTGAATATACTGTAAATAATGAGTATCTGAGAATTCTCACAAAGCCTTCTTCTACACAAAAATTTTTTGTGTGGCAATTCGAGACATTTGTGGGCAACTATGACGTCAACTTCCTGCCAATCAGTTTTCATTCTTTGAGCAAGAAGCTGATATCACATTTGCCCACAAACTGTTCCACTTGCCACACCAAGAATTGCATGTGACAGGAGATCTTCAAGAAAGACTATAGGTAAAAATTAATTTTGCCAAAAAAAAAAAAAAATTGTGAATCAATTGTTGAAAATCCAATTCCGAATCATCGAGGAGACGAGTTGAAAAATGTGCACATTAAAAATGCTTTTTAAGCACGCTCTTGATACTTATGCTGTCATAATGTATACAGATCGTAATGCAAAGTATCTAGAAACATAATGCAGAGTATTCATTTTTGATTCTGTATGTTTCGATTTATGCGAATTAAAATTTATGCAATCTTTGAGTAATTCGATATTGAATATCGAATATCGAAATAATCGAAATTTGAGTATTTTGAGTTTTTCATTTCTGCAATTTTCAATTTATATACGAGTTCATTTTTTGACTTATGGATTGAGGTTTTTGATTTATAAGAAACCCTTACGCAATTTTCGTTTTATTCGTGTTTTTGGTACATTGGACTATACAGTACAATCTCATAAACGACTGCAGATGGTATACGTTCAATTCCCAGCTCCCTCACAAACTCACAACTTACTCACAAGTGGAGCTAATATAAAGAGGTATAAAAAAACATCCTCACCTCACATCAACAAAAGAACGAGTTACGCCTTCAATACTTGTAGTTACAACATCACTTAACGTTACCGCACCTACTTCATGTTTTTTCAAACGCGGGCTTTTAACGATATTAAATGAATATTTTACAAGTTCGCCTTATCTATAATTCTGCTGTAATAAGTGAGTCGTCTGCTGCCAAATAAAAGTCTGAACACCATCGTTAAGACTTAAGAGGTGAACATTTTAAAATCAATACAGTGCTACTTTTTTCTCTTCTTCTTCGTATTCAACTCTATGCTCAACAAGAGCATTTAATGTGCTACACATGCAATGCATTTCCATTCATGAATTTTGTATACATCCTTTGACGATTCTATTTCGGTTCACTTGTGTGCACGTGACAGGAAACCTCGTTTACGAATGGCTGAAACTTAACCTTAAATAAAAAATAAAAAAGTACAAAAGCATTGATAACATTACTTCGAAACACCTACCTAGAAAAACGGATTTTATATACTGTACATGTAATTATGGGAAATTAAATTGAAAGTTTTTGATCAAATTGTATGAATGTTTTCTACGTATATACACTTTCATGGTGTTTTTTTTGTGTGTTTTTTAACTTTATTTTCGAATTTAAAATGAATGCAGGGGAAAAAATAAAAGTGAAAGAAAATTAAAGCAAGTGAAGTGCAAGAATTCTCATCTTGGCGAATGGGAAAAAGGCGCAAAGGTGGATTAATTTGGCTATTTAATAATTCAGCAGGAAATTACTTTTCACGGGAAAAGTTGGCATTCGCATGAGTGACTCATTTCTTTTTAATGACAGTTTAGAGGTTTAGTCGAAAGCGCCGCCACTAATATAAGTGGTTGTTAGAGACTAAACGATTTTCGAAGGAGAACTTTTTCTTTTTCACTCTGGTCTCTTTTGTTCTTTTTTTTCTTCACGTTAAGATGCGTTCAACTGAACGCGATACTGTTGCAATGGAACAATTTCCCCCAGGAAATAACTCACACAATGTGGCAAAAACCAACAACTAAAGATGACAAAATGTGTGGAACACCAAATTCTCACTTTCATACCACCGCATTAAAAAAAAAATCTATGAAACGAATGAAATTGGTGGATGTGTATCTATATACTGTACTTATTGCAAAGAATGAAGGTAAAACGAAACTATTAGTTATGTACGATACATGAAATGCGGACTGTCAAATCGAACGCGATTTACCTTTATTACTGTTTCTATTACATGGGATTTCAAACATAACAGTTCAGAAAACTTAAAATTTCACTAATGTTACCGCATCGATTGAAACTCCTCACATAACACTAACGTGTGGTTGATGTCATTGTCAATTGGATCCTCTTAAACCATAGTGAACTAACTCACATTCGCAGTTTCTGAGCTTAGATCACTAAGTCATGATCTAGGCATAAACTAAGAATTATATCGCCTGGCCAATTAGAGAGAGTTATACAGCACCATGAACTAATCGTAATAACATGTAACCGTATGGACAAACCACTCGTAAAATCATCATTTTCTCAAATTAAAGATTTTTGACTCGGTTCGGTATGGTTTAAGACGATCCAATTGATGAACGACATTTACCGAGTTCTGAGTGTCATAGTTATAATTGCCCAGGGAAAAAAAAACACCCTGTATATTGAATAAGTTACGGTCTATTATGTTAAGACGGATGCAGCAATGATGATGAATCATTGAGATGAGAAACGACATAAAAAATGATGTCAACCCCTCTTACAATGATGATAAATAGTCCGTGGAAGATCGAGTCTATGCCAGGAACCCATAATTTACAATTAAGAAAATAAACACCTAGTTATAACAACCAAAATTTGTATGTAAAGCAAAAGGCACCTATGCATATATACATTATATACAGTAAGATATATATAATACATTAGGTTGGTCCTTATAATGAGGAAAAAAATAAACATTTTATATTGAGTTGACGCAACAGCCTATCTTGTTCTTATAACATTATTTGAAAAAGTATAAGATAAACTACTATTTCCAAAATTTGGTGAATTTGTTGAATTTCAGATGAGATTTTAGAGGTTGCTACTAGAGTTGGAAACATTGATTTGACGCATAGGAAGCAGAAAAACAAAAGTCTATTTTGAATAGGAGCACCATCATATCTTGCTCCAATATTCAATAAAGTAATATTCTCAAAATTTAGCCCATTTCAGATAACATTTAGAAGTTGCTTCCATAGTTTGAAAAATTGGTTTGAAACACTAACACGTGATTTTACATATCTTGATAGCCATCCCTAAATACTGTTCAAAACTTACCTAATTTCACTAAATTACTTTTTTCCACAATGGAACAAATTCAAAACGTGCCCCATCTATTTTTTTAAAACTTAAAAATACGGACCACCCTAATAATACATATACTGTATACTTATATGTAATATCATACTACACGTATATATGTACGTACTGAACGCATATCGAAGATCAAGAAGAGAGATGGAGAAGAGACCGGATGTTTACAAACCTCTTTCATTAAATTTCCGACCGCCCTTCTTCAATTCTCCATTTGCGTCTAATTGTTGTCGTGGCAACAAGGGACCTTTTAAAGACACTCTATGCTAAAATCCGGGTCATTGGTTTGTTGACTCGAAGGCTTTTGGCTCAATACGATGCCCCTTTTTTTCTTCTAACCCTTCGTTTAACTGTCTAAACTGGACACGACGAAAAAGATTAAACGTTTTTCTGACCATCTACTTTAGCCATTTTTTATGTAAAAAAAAATACCATTTTATAAAACAAAAACCATTTTAAAAGAATACAAGAATGCCACTTCCGTATGAAGTACTGCTGTTGGTAACGTATAATATACAACTCACTCTACTAAGCAATGTTTCTTATTTATTTTGGATACGTTTTATTTTCATCTTAATAAAAACATCGAAAATCGGGTGAGTGGTTTTAAAAATGAAATACTCGCAAGTTTAAAGACCACCTGACACCCACAATTTAAGCAATTTATGGACAAGTGTGACGTCAGCTTCTTCCCAAATCAATGAAAACTGTTTAGCATTAAGTTGACGTCACAGTTGTCCAAAAATTGTTCGAATAGACATACCGTAACAAGAAATTTTACAACTACTGTAATGGAATTTATAGAGAAATCCATCTAATAACGATTTTTGATTATCGATCATCGCATGTGAATCTATGTAATTGTTATTTACGACTTGATATATAATTTATTTACATCATTTGGAGTGGATATTATTTATTTTGAAATCGTTATGAAGCTATCTCGTTTCATCTCATAACTGAAAAAAAAAATAATAATATTCGTTTAAAATAATCGACAGCCATGCTTGTTGACATTACCTACCAAGCTAACGAATGCTGTTAGACAACGGAAATCGATGACAAGAGTGAAAATTCATCGGAACCAAATCGATTTACGATACATTCTTCGCAACCCGTACCCTCAAGGAGACCAAGATTATTATTTATTTTAATATGAAAACAGCCATATTCGGGTCATTTATTGCATTCTATACAAGAAAATAATCCATCCAAAAACCTTGATATTTATTTATACAGTACATATTTGTTTTATATTTTTTTCCACTGTGGGCATTCAAAATATTTACATATTAAAGTGGAGAGACTGCCTGTCAAATCACTTTTGAAAACTATGTACAGTACAAGTAGGTGTGTGTGTACAGTACAGGGTGTATATACAGTACACATATGTGTACTGTATATATACTGTATATGTATATGTATATATACATACACACATACGTACAGGGTGAGTCAGAATTCGCGTCTTCCTACACGTGGGCTCTGTAAACGGTGATTCTTATATGATTTGATTTTAAAGTTTTTCAAAATATTTAAATTATGTCATTTAAAATATTGATTTCTAATATATAATTTTAAAAAATTCATATTGACAACATATATTTCACAAAAAAAATATAAAATTTAAATGGCTTCAATTAGCCAAATGGAATATTAGCTTCACTTGTGAGTGAGCGAGTTTGTGCGTTTGTGAGTGAGCGAGATGGGAATTTAACGTATACTCATCTACAGTCGTTTATGAAAATATACTGTATAGTATAATGTACCATAAAATCTACGCATAAAGCGAGAAACGCATAAGTCCTTCGCATAAATCAAAAACCGCGTAAGTACGTGTATATTGTAAAAAATATCGAATATATATATGAAAAAATCGAAACTTGAAATAAAAACTAGAATTACTAAAAACTTGTATAAATAAAATATCGAATCACTTAACAATCGCATAAATTAAAATTCGTATGAATCAAAGTTCGCATAAATCGAAACGTGCAGAAATAAAAAATGGAGTAACTCAAAGCAAGGGGTCAAGTCAAGTCTAATTTCCCATAGTGACCCCTGGAAAACGAATTTCTGTACCAACTGATACAGGTGGGTGGCCAACGGGACCTCTGCACGGCATCATGAAATGCCATCAAATGTCGTCAAGAGAACCTCGCCTAGAAAAGAGATACCAGGGCACGCCCCTGGAGCCAGACCTGGGGGTGGAACTCCTTTGCGACCGTCTGGTGGCCATTTCTTCCCTCCCTGAAGAACGGCCGAGCTCATCCCGAACGAGCAACAGGAAAGCAGAGACGAGCCCGCAACCTGTCCTGTGGGTAATCGGGGTATGCAACGTCACAATGGCACAAAGGATGGACCAACACAGATTCAACAACGACGCGCACATTTGGATATACGTAGGTATCTGGAATGTTAGGTCATTGCGTTACAAAGAACCTGAACTGGTGAAGGACGCTGCTAAATATCGACATCTCCGAAACCAAACAAAGAGGAAAGGGCAAGCAGAACCTTGACTACGGGTGAAAGCTCTTCTACTCCGGAGTGGGCCCTGCTGCTCTCGAGCACATGCGTGCGGGAGTGGAGATACTCACAAACCCCTGGAAGGCTGATCAAGTGGTTGAATGAGTGTGAAGAAGTAAAAGGGTGGTGGTGCTCAGGGTTGAAAGGATAACCTTAGCTTTAGTCCAGGTTTATGCACCTAACAATGAGCAAAACCTACTCTGCTTTCCTAGATGAGAAAAACTACTCAGCTTCCCTGGGAAAGCCAATGCCAAGGTTCCCCAGAGCAGACTGACTGAAATTGTTGATTGCCAGATTCTGGACAAGCAGTTTGGATTTTGTAGAGGTTTAGAAACAACCGACCAGCTTTTTATCCTGCAGCAGATTATGGAGAAAGCTTGCGAAGTGGTCAAACCAGTATACATTTTGTTTGTGGACCTGGAGAAAGTCTACAACCGGGTTAATCGTGGTCTGATGTGGGAGGTGCTCAAAAAGTACAAGGTGAATGACCAACTTGTTGGGGGCAATCTCGTCCCTGTACACTGAAAGCAAGACTTGTGTTTAAGTAGGCAGGCATAGCTCAGAGCTGTTCGCTGTGAGTGCTGGACTCCGCCAAGAATGCATATTGTCACCTCTCCTGTTCATCATATATATGGACAAGATCATTAGACGCGGCTTAGGCAATGAGAGTGTGATGATAGAGATCGTCAGTGTTAGTCACCTGCTTTTTGCAGATCACCTTGCAATACTGGCATCCTCCCAGTCTGATCTACAGTACATACTGAATAGATTTGCACTCAAGTGTGAATCAGCCTCTATAAAAATCAACACTGCTAAGACGAAGACACTTGTGGTCTCTCGAAAACTGGAACAATGCGCTCTGCATGTTAGTGGAGCCTCATTATCCCTGGTGAAAAAGTTCAAGTATCTCAAGGTATCGTTATAGAGCAGTCCGCAAGAGGAATGTATGTGGATGTCAAGCCCAACCAGTGCATGGCGATATGCTAATAGGCCACGACCAGTAGGAAGAACCCTTGGTCGTTGTTTTAATTGCGACCAAAGTGAACATTATGCCAGGGTCTGCCCTTTTCCTCATTGTGGTCTGGCAACTGCGTATTTCCCATACCCGAACTTATGGCTTTGACCTCAGCCTGTGGTCATGTGGGCCCTCCTATCACAGAGGTAATGCTAGCACTTTACCCAAGTTTGGGAACTCAACCGAATCCTATGAATGCTGGATCGCCGAGTACCTTACTTGCACTCCGGTGCACCCGGAACCCTGTGGACCAGCAGGGCTGCACCTGCACCCCGGTGCAGCATGTCCCGAGAATGCCTCGGGAAAGACTGGCCTACCGGATCTGCGACACACGTCAAGTCGACAAAAAGCATAGAAGAAGACCAAGAATCAGATAGATCGAAAGATCGGACGAGACGGCGGTTCGTGCTGCGTGGGCTTGCCCACCACGACCCAGGCGGCCCGCCGAGATAAGCGGACCCAAAAATAAATAAATGAATGAATGAATGAATGAATAACTCAAAACACGCATAAATTGAATATCAAATTGCTGAAAGATTGCATAAACCTAAATTCACATAATCAACAATGGCTGCTTTGTGTATGTAAATACACCATAACTGTATATGACAGTATAAAAAGAGTATGCTTAAGAATATTAATGTACTTGTTTATACATATTTCAATGTTCAAAAGACATAGTAACGAATTACTCTGTAGTTGCTTTTCCTGCAAACCATTTTAAGTTTACGTGTATACTACCCAATCAGTCGATAACTACCATTTTGCAAAACAGTATTCGTTCTCATCTATCAAAGTTAAAAAAAAATATCAAATGGGTTTCTTTCGAATGTAACAGTTTTCGAACCGCCCTAAACTGTACATAAAAATTGACGTTTTGACAGAATCAATGTCCAACCAACGACATGTCCATTACATAATTGTTTTTATTAGCCATTTCCCAAACATTTGTATTGTTTTCCTAGTAAAAATCAATCTATAAAATGACATGAATTGTTTTTTATTTGTTTTGTTTTTCTGAATCTCTTTCATAAAAAAAATGTTTATTCATAACATCATTAATTTTGGTACACTTTTAAAGTATGCAATTATATGGAAAAGTTGGGTAAAAAAATGAGGGAAGGAAGAAAATGAAAGGGAAATGGAAAACGTGGGAATGAAGAGTAGGGATAAAAAAGAAAAAGTGAAGGCAAGGTGAAAAGAAAGGTGGGAAAATGTGGGCAGTGAGCCAAAATTGGTAGGTTGATTTCTCATTTCTTTTTCATAAGCTAAACCGATGAAATATTCACAACGGTTGCAAACCGTTAATCCGGCACAACCACTCCACTTTCTCTTTATCTTTCTACTCAATTGATTTCTTTTCCGTGTGAACGTCTGGCTTTTAGTCCAATTGTCATTGTTGTTTTGAGCCAAAAAACGTGTTTTGTGAGGAGAAAAAAACAACAACAAAAAACGAAGTCTTTTGTGTTGAAAGATCATCATCATCAAAGGCGGCACAATTCTCTATTAATTATCGGTCTTAATTGGCAGTAAGCTCGGGTAATAGGAACGTACAAGTCTGCTGCATTTTTTATCACATGTCTAAATCTGTAAATCAATTGGTGTGTTTTCAATGGTTAGAAAACTAGTTTAAATGTTTTAGTGACTTTTATTTTAATTTCTTCGACGTTTTGATGTACATATTAAGTATTTGATGAAGTTACGAGTAATATTCATAAGCTTCATTTGAGATTAACGTTTAACAATTTATCTCCATACCTAAAGAGTAAAAATCATCTGTCAGTTCACTATGAATTCATCTTTCATTCAATCGACTTGAAACTTGGCATAGTGACACATCTAATTTTCAGTTAGGTTTTAGGTCATTGTTAATGTTAGAATGTTCATTAGAAAGCTAAGAAACCCAGCCTTAAAAAATTCGTGACTTTTTACCCGACTGCGCAAAAAGAAGATTATGTTTTTCGGTTGTATGTATGCATGTATGTTTGTATATATGTGTGTAAGTTCTATCCATAGACCATATGTGAGTTCATTATTCTTTGTCCCCCCTATAGGCTGAACTGCTCGTGATGAGTTAGATGTCTTGGAATCGTCTGAGTCTCATGAGTGATTTCAATGAATGAATTGTCGATGAATTCGTCTTAGTTCAACGTGTGTCACTGAGTATATTTATTTATTTATTTATTTATTATTTATTATATTTATTGCGTCCCATTGAGACAATAATACACAACATGCAATAATCATTTGTACATAACGAAAAACATCAAACAAGGTTCATAAAAAAAAAAAAGTTCATTAACACTAAAAATTTCCATAAGAAAAAACATTAAACAAGGAAAAATCAGAATATCGTTTAACAATCAATAGATTAAAATTTGTTAGCATGTATTACATGGTTAAAAAACAATTTCTTAAAATGCCTACAAACTATTCTGCAACCATCATCTGGGCATGTAATTGCTAATTTTCTAAAGTGAAAAGGCAATTCGTTCCATGTTGTGAAGGTGTTGTAAGGGAATCGATTTCTATTAATATAATGGTTTGGCAAATCAAATGTTGGTATAATTTTGAAGCGTTTGGAAGATCGTATTGATGGTGATATTGATGTATAGTTATTTACAAAGCTGAGAGGGTGGTTCTGATTTTTAAAGCCTCTTGCTATTTCAAGTATTCTATTGTAAATTATTAATTGGTGGATAGTCATTATTTTTTTAATTTTTAAGATATTTGTTATAGAGGTATATAGTCCTAGTTTGTATAATGTTCGAATAATACGATTAAATGATGTTTGAATACGTTTAATCCGGTATTTAGAAGTATCGGCCCAGATGATGATTGCGTACTTTATTGCTGAATTGACTTTAGAATTAACAAATTCTTTCTTTTCTTTATTAGTCAGCAGGTTTTTCATTCGCTTAGCTAGATACACTAATCGATTCAATTTAATAATAATATTTTCGATGTGGAAAGAAAAATTTAGTTGTGTGTCAAAATAAACACCCAAAATTCTTATTGGCTTGTTGTCAATTGCAGAAGGGTTATTGAACGTTAAAACTTTTGTTTTTAACGGGTTCAGTTTTAAGGTATGTTTTTGGGACCAAGATTCGATTTTCTCCATATCTTCTCGTATTTCAGTATATAGGATGTGAGAATCAAATTTTTGATTTACATAAATTAAAAAATTGTTGTCGACATAAGTAAAAAGCTTGGAATGTAGCTGTAGTTGGTGTATGGTATTTGATACTAAGAAATAAAATAAAGAACTATTTGTAGATCCTTGTATGGCTCCATTTAGTGACTCAATGGTAGTGTTATCATAGTTGGCTATCCGAAAAAAACGGTCCGACAAAAAATTTTTTAGAAGCATAAGCATTCCTGAGGAGACGTCTTGTTCCTCGCACTGTTGCAATATTGAGTTCCTTCTTAGTGTGTCGTAAGCTTTGCTTATGTCCGTCGCCAGCAATGTGACATAGGAAAAATTCGGGTTATATTGATGTATAACATTCAGATAGATAGTTATAAGTAGCCATATACAAGATTTTTTACGAACTACACCATATGAATTTGAATGACAGACCTTTTCTGCCAACTGTCGCAGTTCTGTAAACAGTATTCTGTCTGCCATTTTAGATAAAAAACATAAATTGGCAATTGGTCTATAAGATAGGTACGAGTCTTTAGGTCCTCCTTTATA